>RJWK010057575.1:0-14103 GCA_004363435.1 Platanista minor
GCTGATCTCCCTGTGCTATGTGGCTGCTTCCCACTAGCTATCTATTTTACGTTTGGTAGTGTACATATGTCCATGCCACTCTCTCACTTTATCACAGCTTACCCCTCCCCCTCCCCATATCCTCAAGTCCATTCTCTAGTAGGTCTGTGTCTTTATTCCCGTCTTGCCCCTAATTTCTTCACAACATTTCTTTTTTTCTTAGATTCCATATATATGTGTTAGCATACGGTATTTGTCTTTCTCTCTCTGACTTACTTCACTCTGCATGACAGACTGTAGGTCCATCCACCTCACTACAAATAACTCCATTTCATTTCTTTTTATGGCTGAGTAATATTCCATTGTATATATGTGCCACATCTTCTTTATCCATTCATCCGATGATGGACACTTAAGTTGTTTCCATCTCCTGGCTATTGTAAATAGAGCTGCAATGAACATTTTGGTACATGACTCTTTTTGAATTATTGTTTTCTCAGGGTATATGCCCAGCAGTGGGATTCCTGGGTCATATGGTAGCTCTATTTGTAGTTTTTTAAGGAACCTCCATACTGTTCTCCATAGTGGCTGTACCAATTCACATTCCCACCAGCAGTGCAAGAGTGTTCCCTTTTCTCCACAGCCTCTCCAGCATTTATTGTTTCTAGATTTTTTGATGATGGCCATTCTGACTGGTGTGAGATGATAATTTTCAGCATATAGGTCTTTTAGCTCCTTGGTTAAGTTTGTTCTTAGGGATTTTGGTTTTTTTGATGCAATTTTAAACAGATTTTTTTTTTAACTTTCTCTTTCAGGTATTTCATTGTTAGTGTAAAGAAATGCAAAAGGTTTCTGTATACGAATCTGGCATCCTGCTATCTTTCTGAATTCACTTTTTAGTTCTAATAGTTTTGTTTTAGGGTTCACTATATAGTGTATCATGTCTGCAAATACTGACAGTTTTACTTCTTCCCTTCCAATCTGGATACTTTTATTTCTTCTTCTTGTCTGATTGTGGTGGCTAGGACTTCCAATACCATGCTGAACAGAAGTGGTGATAGTGGGCATCCTTGTCTTATTCCTTAATTTAGCAGGAATGCTTTCAGATTTTCACTGTTGAGTATTATGTTGGCTGTGGATTTGTTGTAAATGGCTTTTATTATGTTGAGGCATGTTCCCCCTACACTCACTTTGGTGAGAGTTTTATCATAAATGGAAGTTGAATTATGTCAAATGCTCTTTCTGTGTCTATTGTTTTCAGCCATAATTTCTTCAAAACCAGTTTTGCTCCTCTTATCTCTCTCTCTTCTCCTGCTCAAACCTCTTTTGGGCATGGTTTGGCATGCTTTATATTATGCCATAAATCTCATATGTTGCTTTCATTTTTTCATTTGTTTTTCTGTTTGCTGTTTTGACTGGGTGGTTTCCATTTTTCTGTCTTTCAGATTACTTATTTATTCTTCTGCATTATTTAGTCTGCTATTTTTTTGCTTCTAGCTTGGTTTTTATCTTGGTAATTGACTTGTCTAATTTTGATTAGTTCCTCTTTATAGTGTCTAGGTCCTTGTTACTGTGATCTGCATTTATATCCATGATCTTTGTTAATTATTTTATTAAGAATTTTATGACCTCCTCTTTGAACTCAGGTTCTAGTAGACTGGTGAGGTCTGCTACATTATCTGTTCTTTCAGGATATTTATCTTCTTCTTTTAATTGGAAGTTAGTTCTTTGCATTTTCATTTTATGTAACTTTCTCTGTCTCTATGAATTTGGGAGAAATGGTTATCTACTCTGGTCTTGAATGGGTGTTTTTATATGTTTTTATATGTGTTTTTATATATCCCTGTGTAGAATGAGTGAGTCCAATATTTTTGGTGAGAGGACTGTTTCTGGTATGGATGATGGCCATGTCTTTCCTCAGAGTTTGCTGGTCATTATCCCCTTGTTGAGGGTGTGATTGGTATTGTGGTGTTGTAGTGTCAAGAGCCTGCACTGGATGTTTCACAGGGTCCCTTCTTTGATGTGTGGCTGTCACAGTCAGTTATGTTTCCCAGTATTTTGGAAGTGGTGTTATGTAGGAGATATCTTATCAGGTCCAGCAACACACTTCTGTCTAGTCACCAGATCTGTATGATCTAGGGATGTGTCCTATGTGGGCTGGGTCAGTCATTCTGTTATGGGGGCTACTATGGGCACACTGGTAGACATGGCTCTTCCTTGGCCCAGTTGACTACCAGGCCCTGCCTCATACAGATGTTGCCGGTCTGCTGGTTTGTGGGACTAGTTCTTTGTGTGGCTCACTGAAAGGCCTGGGAATCCCAGCGATGGAGCCAGCCTGCTGGTGGGCAGGTCCCAGTACCTGGATAGCTGGCTGGGGGACCGACCCAGAGTATAAAAGGGTTGGTGCTGGACAGCTGGTGGGCAGAGTTTGTTCCCAGCGTGGCTGACTGTGGGCCGGTGTGTTCCTTGGGCTACTGCAGGCACACTGTTGGGTTCCTTTTAATGAATGTTTACCTTTGCTAACTTTCTTGCTTGTTCATGTATTGTGTTTCTTACTTCTTTAAATTGTTTTTTTTTTTTGCAGTTTATCCTTTCTTTAAAACTGCTACTTTGAAATCTAACTAAAAATTGTATATTTCCATGTCTTTGTGTTTGTTTACTAAAAAATTATTGTTCTTTTGGAGATGTCTTTTTTTTCTTGTCTTTTTTTTTTTTGAATTGTGTGTCAATGTTTGTACATTTGAGGTAACAGTCACCTTCTTCACGTTTAGTAACTGTCTTCAGGTTAGAAATCCTTTTGTCAGTCCAGCCATAGATTCTGAGGCTTTCTCAAACCTTGTATGAATACAGTTTCTCCATGAATCTTGTTTCCTTTTGTATCAGAATTCTTAAGCTATTTTTTCTTCTCTTGATACTGCAAGAAACCAAGCCAGCTGCTGATAGTTACTTTTATTTTCCTGAAGGTGGTGCTAGAGCTCAAGTTTGTAGTTTTTCCCTTGCAATGGTGAACAACTTTCTGTGTATGCCAACTTTCTAACAATATCTAAATATCCCCAATGCCACCAAAGTACACGGAAGAATCTGGCTTCAAATTGGTGCTGGTGTGGGTAAAGGCACATGTTTTGCTGGCAGTGTCCATAGATGATTTGGGGGATCTGTGTATTAGGTTGCCCCATGACTCAAAGAGAATATCTAGTCCTGATTCACAGGGTTTTGCATATTTCACAGATCATATCAAGGTCTAGCTACCTATTATACAATGCACTAGATTGCAGACTTCTCTCGGGATATTCAGGATGAGGTTCTGGATTATAATACTCCCACAGAGGCACTTTTTTGTTTGATGAATTCTAATATATGTTATTAAGGGGGTGGACAAAAACAAATGATGTCTTATGCCATCATGATCACGATGTCACTCTAACATAATCGTATATGCAGATTTTTTTTGATTTTACCAAAAAAGGAAAAAAAAAGAACCAATGAATTAAGGTGACGGGATATAAAGTCAACACACAATAATCAGTTCTGTTTCTACACACTAACAATAAGCAATAAGAAAATAAAATTAAGAAAATAATTCCATTTACAATATTATCCAAAATAATTAAATTCTTAGGGATAACCATGAGGCAAAAAGACATCTACAGTAAAAACTATAAAATATTGCTTTAAGAAATTAATAATGACACCAGTAAACGCAAAGACATCTTGAGCCTATGAATAGAAAGATCTAAGATATCAATATTCATATAGTGATTTAAAGATTGAATGCAATTTGCATCCAAAACCCAATAAAACTTTTACAATTAGAAAAATCCATCCAAAATTCATATGAAATATGAAAAGACCCTGCATTTGCCAAGGTTTCCCCCCAAATATAATATATATAATACAAAATTGACTCAAGCAGTTTAGAGGGTGAGAATTTCCATGGGCTGCCAATCTGCAAATTTGAGACCTGAGACACCAAGTGATATAGTTTGAAAGGCTGAACACTAGATAGCCAGTGATCTAGATTCCAGTCAGAATATGATGACCTGAGAACCTGGACCACCAAGAGAAAAATTCTGATGCCCCAGGTGAAGTGTTAGAAAGAGATCTAATGTTCCTTTCCTTCACATATTTGTTCTGTTCAGGCCTTCAACAAATTGAGAGAGGCCAAACCACATTGGAGAGGGCAATCCTTTTCACTCCATCTACCAGTTCAGATGCTAATCTCTTCAGAAAACATCCACACAGATGAATCTAGGAATAATGTTCAAGCAGATATCTGTACATCAAACGATCTCATCAAGTTGATATATAAAATTAACTATCACAGAATCTGATAGGCTAAACCATTTTATTAAGAAACAAAGTTGGAAGTCTCACATTTCCTTAATTTAAAATTGACTACAAAACTACAGTAATCAGAACAGTCTGATACTGGCATTAATAAAAACATACAAACCAATAAGGTGGAATAGAAAGTCCAGTAATCCTCTTGTATATAATAAAATTACTTTTGACCAAAGCCCTGAGACAATTCAATACGGGAAAGGATGATCTTGTCAACAAATGGCTTTATGAAAACAAGATTTCTATATGTACAAAAATGAAGTTGGATTCATAACTTACACCATATATAAATATTAACTAAGTTGATAAATGAGAGGAAGTCAAGATGGCAGAGTAGGAGTACATTAAACTCACCTCCACATGCACATAAAAAGTACCTCTGCAAGTGGAGTAATTCTCACTGAAAACAAACTGATAGTGATGGAAAGACTCCTATACAACTAGAGTTGTAAAGAAAGATCCTTGTGGAGTTGGGTAAGAAGGGAAGGGAAGAGAATCAATTGGGTTGGGACCTGTGCTCCTAGGAGGGAATACAAAAGAGGAGTATTGCATGGGCTCAGAGATCTTCCCTGGGAAGTGAGCAGTTAGAACCACATATTCAGCACCCAGTTCTGGTGTCCAATGCGGGAAAGATGAGTCCCCTTTGGGAGTTTAAAAACCAGTGGCACTTACAGCGAGGCTATAAGAAACCTAGCCATCATTTGTGAAGAATGTGCACATACTTGCTTTCTCCCAGGAAAAAGGTGGAAGAAACAGATTGAAATTGCACAAGGCTCTGTCCAGTTTCCTGTAACTGTCACAGAATGCATACTGAGAGCCTACTCCAGCACCTCTTGATACAGTGCTTCTCCCCCATAGGCAAAGGTGCCATTGACTGGAGAGGATAGAGTGCACACTTAGAGGGAAATAAACCAGCTCAGAACTGACTCTCAGGGTTTCTGCTTCAACAGTTTGGGTGAAACAGAAAAAAAAGGATAGAAAAAAAAAAAAAAACCCAGCTAACAACTGTCTCTGACTCTACACCTCCCATCTCCAGCCCTACCCCCCAACATGGTGATGACAGCTGCCAGCATACCCTGGGTTAAGACATGACCCCTGCTCAATTCATATTCAGCACTCCCATCAAGGCCACTGGGAACATACAGAGTGCAGAGGAATGCTCTCACACATGGACATCCCTTCAAGACCAGAATAGGTAATTTTTCAGCTAATTTCAAACTGACAGAGAAAGTTAAACAAAAGGAGAAAACAGAGGAATTGTTTTGAATGAAAGAACAAGAAAAAAACTGTAAAAAACGACTAATGAAACAGAGATAAATACTTATCTGATAAAGATTTCAAATCATTAGTAATAAGAATGTTAAATGCACTTGGGAAATAATAGATGATCATACTGAGAATTTCAACAAGGAACTAGAAAACAAAAAAGAACCAGTCAGTGGTGAAGAGTAAAATAAGTGAAATGAAAAACACAGTAGAAGGAGTTAACAGCAGACTAAGAGATATAGAAGAATGAGTGAGCAAGTGATCTGGAAGATAGAATAATGGAAATCACCCAATCAGAAAAAATAAAAACAAATTAAAAACATGAGGACAGTTTGAGGGACATCTGGGACAACATCAAGTATAATGACATTCACATTATAGGGGTCCCAGAGGAAGAAGAGAGAAAGGAGTCAAAACATTATATGTTTGATAAAAGTATGGCTGAAACTTCCTGAACCAGAAGAAGGAAACAGATATCCAGGTACTGAAAGCACAGGGAGTCCCAAACAATATAAAACCAACAGATACACACAAATATATTTTTTAATTAAATTGGCACATTTAAAGATAAAGAGAATTCTAAAAGCAGCAATAGAAAAACAAAGATCCATATAGAAGGGGATCCCCATAAGGCTATCAGCTGTTTTCTCTGCAGAAACTTGACAGGCCAGAAGGGCATTGTACCACATATTTAAAGAAATGAAAGGGGAAAACCTGCAATCTAGGATACTGTACATAGCAAGATTGTCATTCAGAGTTGAAGGAGAGATAAAGAAATTCTCAGATAAGCAAAAACTAAAGGAGTTAATCAATATTAAACCAATCAGAAAAGAAGTGTTAAAGGGTCTTGTATAAGTGGGAGAAAAAGTTAGAAAAAGAAGTAAGACTTTATAGGAAAGAAAAAAATCTGACTACTATAAGCAAATATATAGCAAAAGCAGTGGATTTGTCGCTTTAAAAACCTAGTACCAATACTGATAGACACAAAAATTGTAAAATCAACTATTCCTATAATAATCAGTTAAGGAATAACCATGAAGATATAAAATATGATATAAAAAACACACAGCATGGGGAAGAGTTGTAAAAAAAATATTGATCTTTTAGAATGTGTTTGAACTTAAATGACCATTGGTTTAAAACAAGTAGAAATAGTTATAGGTCAACATATATAAACCCCACAGTAACCACAAATCAAAAACCCACAATAGATACACAAAAACAAGAGAGAAAGGAAAACAAGCATACCACTAAAGAAAATCATCAAACCACTATGAAAGACTCTAAAAGAAGTAAATAACAGGGAACTACAAAAAAATAGAAAACAAGTAGCAAAATGGCAATATGTTCATACATATCAACAACAACTTTAAATATCAATGGATTAATGCTCACGAAACACATCTAGTGGCTGATTGGATAAAAATATGAAACTCATCTATATATTGCTTAAAAGAGACTCATTTTGGAGCTAAAGACATACACAGAGAGAAATTGAAGGGATGGAAAATATATTTCATGCAAATGGAAATAACAAGAAAGCTGGGGTAGCAATGCTCATATAAGACAAAGTAGACTTCAAAACAAAGTCTAGAATAAAAGCCAGAGGTCATTATATAATAATAAAGGGGTTGATACAAGAGGAGGATATAACATTTGTTAATATATATATATATATATGAACCTAATAAAGGAGCACTAAATATATAAAGCAAATATTAACAGACATAAAGAGAGAAACTGACAATAATACAGTAATAATTGGTGACTTTAACATCACACTTACAACAATGGACAGTTCATCAAGGAAGAAAATCAGTAAGGAAACAGTGGTCTAAATGACACATTAAAGCAGTTAGAATTAATAGATATCTATAGGACATCCCACTCCAAAACAGAAGAATATACATGCTTTTCAAGTGCACATAAAACTTTCTTCAGGATATATAACACACTAGGGCACAGAAAAAATAAAAAAAAATTTAAATAGAAATTATATCAAGCACATTTTTTCTAAACACAATTATATGAAACTAGAAATCCATTACAGAAGAACAATGGGAAATAAACAAACATGTGGAGAATAAACAATATGCTACTAAAAAAAACAGTAGGGGGCTTCCCTGATGGCACAGTGGTTGAGAGTCTGCCTGCCGATGCAGGGGACGCGGGTTCATGCCCCAGTCCGGGAAGATCCCACATGTCACGGAGCGGCTGGGCCTGTGAGCCATGGCCGCTGAGCCTGAGCGTCCGGAGCCTGTGCTCCGCAACGGGAGAGGCCACAACAGTGAGAGGCCCGCGTACCGCCAAAAAAAAAAAACAACAACAACAATAGGTCAATGAAGAAATCAAATAAGAAATCAGAAAATACCTTGAGACAAATGCAAATGGAAACACAACTTTCCAAAATCTATGGGAAGTAGCAAAAGCAGTTCTGTGGGAAGATTATAGTAATACAGGCCTACCTCAAGAAAGAAGAAAAATCTCAAATAAACAACCTAACCTATCATCTAAATAAATTAGAAAATGAAGAATAATCAAAGCCCAAAACCAGCAGAAGAAAGAAAATATTAAAGATGAGAGAGGAAATTAATAAAATAGAGAACAACAACAAAAAATAGGAAAAGATCAATAAAAGCAAGAGTTTTTTCTTTTTAAGTTAATCAAAATTTAGGAGTCTTTAGCCATATACTTAAAAAGAGAGAGAGGATTCAAATAAACAAAATAAGAAATGAAAGTGGAGAAATTAAAACCGATATCATAGAGATACAAAAATCAAAGGAGAATACTACAGTTATATACCAACAAATTGGAAGGCCTAGAAGAAATGGAAACATTTCTAGAAACATACAATCTTCAAAGACTGAACCAGGAAGCAAGAGACAATCTGAACAGACTAAAGACTAGTAGTGAAATTGAATTAGTAATCAAAAATCTCCCAGCAAACAAAAGTCCAAGAATGGACTGCTTTTCAGGGGAATTCTACAAAACATATAAAGAAGAGCTATTACCTGTTCTTCTCAAACTATTCAAAAAATTGAAGGAGACAGAGGACTCCTAAATTCACTCAACCAAGCTACAATTATCCTGATACCAAAATCACACAAAAACACTGCAAATAAAGAAAATTAGAGGCCAATATCTCTGATGAATATAGATGCAAAAATCCTCAACAAAATATATGTAAACTGAATCCAATTATATATATAAAAAGGATCATACACCATGAACAAGCAAGATTTATTTCAGGGATGCAAGGATAGTTCAATACCCACAGATCAATCAATTTGATACATGATATTAACAAAACAGGATAAAAATCACTTGATCATCTCAATAGACACATAAAAATCATTTGACAAAATTTAACATCCATTCATGATAAAAATTCTTAGCAAACTTGTTGTACAGGGAATATATCTCAACAAAATAAAGTCCATTTGTGACACACCCACAGCCAACATCATACACAATGGTGGAAAAAATGTGAAAGCTTTTCCTCTAAAGTCAGGAACAAATGAAGAATGCTCACTCTTGCCACTCTCTTTAACATAGTATTAGAAGTCTTAGCCACAGAAATAAGAAAAGAAAAAGAAATAAAAGGCATCTAAATTAGAAGGGAAAAAGGTAAAACAGTCATTATTTGCAGATGACATATACTATGTATAGAAAACTCTATGTATCAACCAACTATTGGGACTAATAAACAAATTCAGTAAATTTGCAGAATACAAGATTAATATACAGAAATCTGTTGATTTTCTATATAATAATAACGAACTATCAGAAAGAGAAAGCAAAAAAAAAAACCCCATTTAAATCAAATAAAAAACATAAAATACCTATAAATAAACTTAACCAAGGAGTTGAAAGACCTATACTCTGAAAAGTATAAATTATTGATGAAGGAAATTGAAGATGATACAAGTAAATTAAGATATCCCATGTTAATTTATTGTGAGAATTCATATTGCTAAAATGTCTACACTACTCAAAGCAATCTTCATTATTTAATGAAATCCCTATCAAAATACCCAGGGCATTTTTCACAGAACTAGAGCAAATAATCTTCAAATATATATGGAACCACAAAAGGCCACAAAGAGCCAAAGCAATCTTGAGCAAACAACAAAACTGGGGTTATCACACTCCCTGACTTCAGAATGTACACCAAAGCTACAGTAATGAAAACAGTGTGGTACTGGAACACATAGATCAATGGAACAGAATAGAGAGCCCATAAATAAATCCATGCACTTATGGTCAGTTAATCTATGACAAAGTAGACAAGAATATAAAATGGGGAAAAGAAAGTTTCTTAAGTAAATGGTGCTGGGGAAACTGGACAGCTACAGGTGAAAAAAAAAATGAAATTAGAATATTTTCTCACACTGTATACAAAAGAAAAACCTCAAAATGGATTAAAGACATAAATGTAAGCCAGGAAATCATAAAAATTATAGAAGAAGCATAGGCAGAATACTCTGAAACAAATCATAACATTATTTTTTTTTTCATTTTTCCTCCTAAGGGAAAGGAAACAAAAGCAAAAATAAACAATTTGGACCTAATTAAATGTAAAAGCTTTTTCATGGCTACAAAAAAAAATTGACAAAAGAGAAGACAACCTAGTGAATGGGAGAAAATATTTGCAAATGATATGAACAATAAGGGGCTAAAATTGAAAATATATAAACAGCTTATACAGCTCAGTATGAAATAATACAAACAACACAGTTAAAACTTAGCAGATGATCTGAATAGACTTTTTCCAAAGAAGACATATATGGCTAATAGGCACAAGAAAATTTGCTCAGCACCACTAATCATCAGGGAAATGCAAATCAAAGCCATAATGAGATATCACATCACACGTTTCTGAATGGCTATCATCAAAAAGACTGCAGATAATAAATGTTGGTGAGGATGGAGAAAAAGGAACCATAGATCACTGTTGGTGGGAATGTAAATTGGCATAGTCACTATACAAAATAGTATGGAGGTCCATCACAAAAATAAAAATAGAACTACCATATAATCCAGCAATTCCACTGCTGGGTATTTGTCCAACAAAAAAGAAAACACTATTTGAAAAGAGAAATGCAGCCCAATGTTCATAGCAGCATTATTTATGATAGACAAGGTGTGGAAGCAGCCTAAGTGTTCATCAACATATGAATGGATAAGAAAGATGTGATACACACACACACCTACATACACACACAGTGAAATATTATTCAGCACTAAAAAATTAAAATTTGCCATTCGCAGGAAAATGGATGGAAATAAGACAGTGAGAAGAAAAATACTGGATGGTATCAACTACTGAAGCCCGTGCGCCACAACTACTGAAGCCTGCATGCCTAGAGCACGTGCTCTGCAACAAGAGAAGCCACTGCAATGAGAAGCCCGTGCACCACAAAGAAGAGTAGTCCCTGCTCGCCGCAACTAGAGAAAGCCTGTGCGCAGCAATGAAGACCCAACACAGCCAAAAATAAATAAATAAATAAAAATTAAAAAAATTTTTAAAAATAACAAAGAGAAACAGACTTCTAGTTATAGAGTACAAACTTGTGGTTACCAGCAGGGAGAGGGAAGGGGGAAGCGTATGTTAGGGTTAGGGTATTAAGAATTACAAACTGCTATGCATAAAATAAATAAGCAAAACATATATATCTTACAGTGCAGAAAATATAGCCAGTATTTTATAATAACTTTAAATAGAGTATAAGCTATAAAACTATTGAATCACTGAGTTGTACACCTAAAACTAATATAATATTATAAATTAACTATACTTTAATAAAAAATAAAATAATATAGAAAGCAAAATTCCATTGGAAAAGAAAAACTCAACCAAAAGTTTGTTCTTAGGTAAAATTAATAAAATTGATAATTATCTGGAAAGGCTAAAAAAAAGGGAGAATGCACTAATAATCAATAATAGGAATGACAAAAAATGATAATTACTAAATAAGATTCAGTCTTCAAATAGATACAATTATATTATAAACAACTTTGAATATTTATATGAAATTGGTAAATTCCTAGAAAATATATAACATCACAACTGACAGAAGAATAAATAGTAAATTTGAATAATAATGCATCATTAAATAAATTGAATTAGAAAACATAAATCTTTTCAGATGGGAAACTCTGGCCTCACGTGGTTCTATAGGCAAGTTCAAGGAAGAAATAATTCTAATCTTACACAAACTATTCCAAAGAATGGAAAGAAATGGTAGAAGGCCAACACATTTTTTGAGAGTAGGATAATCATGATAGGAAAACAAGGAAATTACTGGCCAATTTCACTTATAAACCCAGATGCAAAATCTGTATATATATATACAAGAATACCAGAAAGAATTATAACTTATGACCAATTGTGTTTATGAGGAATAAAAAATATACTTATAATTAGAAATAAATCTAGTCTTTCAACATATTAGAGAGTAAAGAAGAAAATTCAAAATCATCTCAATAGACACAGAATTTTTCTCATAAAATTTTGTATCTATATGTTTTTTTTCTAATTTAGCAAACTTGGACTAGAAAAGAAATTTGTTAATATGATAGTATCTACAAAACAAACAAACAAACAAACAAACAAACAGGGGGCTTCCCTGGTGGCGCAGTGGTTGAGAGTCCGCCTGCCAATGCAGGGCACACGGGTTCGTGCCCCAGTCCGGGAATATCCCACATGGCACGGAGCGGCTGGGCCCATGAGCCATGGCCGCTGAGCCTGCGCGTCCGGAGCCTGTGCTTCGCAACGAGAGAGACCACAACAGTGAGAGGCCCGTGTACCGCACAAAAAAAAAAAAAAAAAAAACTTCAGCAAGCTTTTTTAGCCCAAGTCCTCTTGAATCCAAACCCCATGAACTTGGCCAAATTTTAATGCTTCCTTTTCAAATAAATCCAAGAAGTTGAATACAGCTGGAGAGTAGCATGAAAGAGTAAGGAAAAACAAACAACAAAAAAGTGAAAAAATATCTAAACACTTGAACTAAAATGATAAAACTCCCAGGAAATAAACAGTGTAAAGCCACATGGCATTGGCTATTGATCTACTTTATTGGATATGACAACAAAATAATAGACAACAAAAACAAAAAATATATAAACTGTACTATATCAAAATTAAACAGCAAACAAATAACTAAATATCTGCATTAAAAGACACAGTCAACAGAGTTAAAAATGAGCCTATGTAATTTCAAAAATATTTGAAAATCCTATATCTGCTAAGAGGTTAATATTTAGAATATATATTTAAAAACTCCTACAACTCAACAATAGATAAATAACCCAATTAAAAAATTAGCAAAGGATTTACATAGACATTTCTTCTAGGAAAATATACAAATATCCAACAGTCATAAAATGCTGTTCGACATCACTAATCATTAGCAAATACCAGTCAAAACCACTATAAGGTAACATCTCATTGTAAGTAAGATGGCCCCTATTTAAAAAAAAATGCCAAAAATGTGGAAGAGTTGGAACGCTTGTACACTGTTGTTGGGAATGTATAATAAGGCAGCTGCTATGGAAACAGTATGGAAATTCCTCAAAAAATTAAAAATGGAATTACTCTATGATCCACTAATTCAACTTTTGAGTATACATTCAAAAGAAATGAGAAATGAAAGCAAAGATCCAAAGAGATATTTACACACATGTGTTGTAGCATTATTCGCAATAGCTAAAAGATGGAAGGGACACAAGTGTCCAACGATGGATGAATGAATAAACAAAATGTTGTATATACACACAATGGAATATAATTCAACTTTAAATAGGAAGTAATTCTGACTTACGCTATAAAATGGGTAAATATCGAGGACAATATGCTAAGTGAAATAACCTGTCACAAAAAGACAAATATTTTATGATTCCACTTATATGAGGTACCTAGAATTTTCAATATCATGGAGACAAAAAGTAGAAGTTGATAGTCAAAGGCTGGGGAAGGTAATCATGAGGGGTTATTTAACGTGTATATGGTTTCAGTTTTTGAAAATTAATTATTCTAGAGATATGTTGCACAACAATGTGAAAATGCTTAACACGATCTGTACACTTAAAATTAAGGTGGTATATGTTATTTGTATTTCACAATTATATATAAAAATGTGATATATGAAAATATTAAATATAAGTTATCTCTAACCAACAAAAAGCAGGAAAGATTGAAGTTCAGTACTTGAATAAACTGAAGCTCAAGAGGAATGTATTATCATAATGTAAAAATAATTCAAAACAAAGTTTTCAAGTTTGATTTTTCAGAGATACACTGTAAATCAAATTTTGCACTCTAATTTATTTTTAGAGAAAACTCTTTTTTATCATTAATTCATTCCATTGTTTTCCTAGTCATTTACTAATGAATTACTAATTTCCAAAATATCAATTTACTAATTATGAAATAAGAACTAGTAAGAATGTGAAGTCCCTAAAAGACAAAGATGTATATGTATGTCATTCCTTTCTTCAAAAAATCCATAATAGGAG
>RJWK010057576.1:0-14102 GCA_004363435.1 Platanista minor
AAAAAAAAATTATGTCGATTCCAAAACTGTCATGCTATTTCCACTTTAACACTGCCTCCTGGAACTTCTTTACAAAGTTCATTTCTTTTTTTGGATAAATGCCTATTGAATGCTTACTATCTTTCAGTCACTGGGTTAAGAACTGTGCATGCAAAGCTAAACTAGCCAGAAAATGTCCCTCTCTGATGAAGCTGATGTGCCAGAGAGGAAGACAAGAAATGGACAAGTAAACAAATAAATAACGAACACTAACAAACAGGCCCTTCCACCCAAATATTCCCCACAGAAAATGAGTTCCACAGTTTGGACTTTTCTAGATGGGGTCTCTGAGTCAAACGGCTGTGCCCTAGAAACACTAGGCATTAGGTCAGTTCAGATTTGGGGGCTTTCTTCCAGAAAGATCCTTAACCCTTTCACCTAGGGCATGATAGTGACTAATAATATTCACCCCCAATGGAGCACCTATCGTGAAAGGCTTTCTTCCAAATCAATGGTCATGAGACTTTTGGTTGGAAAGACAGGAAAACACAATAGCCTGTATTGTCATGGTATATTACACACCGCCTCAGAGCATGAATTCTGGAGTCAGAGAACCTGGGTTCAAAACTTTCACCAGTTACTATATGAGAGGGCTTGGGCAAGCTCTTCAAGTATTCCAGCCTTGATTTTTTCCTATTTATGAAATGGGAAGAAAAACAAAAACAATAATATTGTAATAATACTTATCTCACAGGTCATTGTGCGTATTGAATAAGTTCAAACTTGGAGAACTTTGAACAGGGCCAGGTACGTAGTAAGTGCTTTGTAAGTGCTATTGCTATAGCATCGTGGTATGTTGGCCCAGGACCCAGGGCATTGGACGTACACCTTGACATGATGAGCACAGGAGATGAGCACATCTTGGCATCATATGGGCCTTATCACTCACTGCCTGGGTGATACTGAACATTCCCCTAAATTTATTTTTCTCAACCTTAAAAATGTGGACTTTAACAGTACCTACTTTGGGCTATTGTTTTGAAAATAATATGAAAAAAGGACTGAGCACTGAGCTTAGCAATATGGTACAATCCAACAAAATGTAACTATGATTAAAGTTATAATCACAGAACATATTAGAAAGTCACTTTCCCACCCACTTCTCCAAGCTGGTCCTCTTAAGGGGACATCAGGGCCTCTGGCCTTTAATTCACTGAAACCTCCTGTGGTCAGGAGAAAAATCTCATTTTCTGTCAGGTGAGACACTTACTATAAGTAAGGCTAAAACAACAAGTTAAGGCATGAGAATAGTGTGTGTGTGCGTGTGCACACATATGTTAAAGAAATGGATTAGCCTTGTAGTCTGAGAGTGTATCTTTCTGCTTGCAGACTTTCTTTACCTTGTGCTTTCTATTGTCATACCATTTAAAAATTTCTCTGAGTATATTATAGTATCAGAATTATTTTCCTCTTTTGATTATCTGGAACTATGATGCAAAATAAGAAAAGAAATGAGTTTTGCCATGAGATTTAATGTGTTGCTTTTCAGAAGTCCCCTTAACACCGTGTTACACTAAACCTGTGAGCCACTTTGCCAGTGATTCTCAGACTGGACTGTTGCTTTCTTTGCTGTCCTATTATGCCAGGAATGCCCTTTCCCTTAGAGTGTCAGAGAGTCTCTGATAATTGAGCAAAGTCTATCTCTTGTTTTGCCTTTTTCATAAACCCCACATTCAGGCACTGATTCTCAAGTACGGATGCAACTGACATGCTAGAGAACTCAATTTTACATGGAGGAATTAGACACACTGGCTCCCATGATGTTTTCTTCTCACTACAATATTCATCTGCACTTTTTTTTTTTTTTTTTTTTTTTTTAGCGGACCTCTCACTGTTGTGGCGCCTCCCGCTGCGGAGCACAGGCCCCGGACACGCAGGCTCAGCGGCCACGGCTCACGGGTCCAGCCGCTCCGCGGCACGCGGGATCCTCCCGGACCGGGGCACGAACCCGCGTCCCCTGCATCGGCAGGCGGACTCCCAACCACTGGGCCACCAGGGAAGCCCCATCTGCACTTTTAACAAGGTTTCCTGAGTGCCTACTATGTACCCTGCATTAGGAATTCAGCATTGACCAAGACAGGTGAGTCCTTACCTGAATGATTGCACATTTCAGTGTGGGATACTGACAATTCACAAATACACAAATAAATGTGAAAATGCTATCCTGAAAATTAAAAACTATAGGGAGTGAACAGAGTTGAAGTTTGCAGGACAGAAATATCAGGAAAGACCTCTCGGCAGAGGTAATACCTGAGCTATACTAAGATTTGGATGCTAGAAAGACACAGTAAAGTCCAGAGGAAAATGAGCCAAGAGAAAGTAGGAAGTGAAACATCCTTGAGGTGGAAATAAATCTGGCATATTAAGGAACAAAAAGAACTGTGCAGCTGGAGCACAGGGATGGGAAGCAATGGGAAGGATAGGAAATCAGAGAAGCAGGCCAATAGTACTGCTTGTTTAAAGCTTGGAAGGAACTCTGGTTCATGGTGTCTTGTTTTTGTTAATAGTAAAATAGTTGGAGGTGAGAGGGAGGACAACTACAGCAGCGAGGGTACGAGTTTGTCCTAGACAATGCAGTTCCACTTTCTGTGACGATATGACACAAGCATAGATCAGTCTAGATTGGAGTCCACACTCGCAGTCTCACAGTGTAATCCTCAAAGGGAGGATACAGGAAACTTACACTAAAATGGGGTTCTTATGAGCCTTGGGTTCCTCATCTGCAAAACGGAGCTGATAATAATAGCAAATCAATACAAGCACATGATATCCACAGCACCAAGCTGCAACATTAAAACACATTAAAACCAAAGAGATGTCTGCACTCCCGTATTCATTGCAGCCTCATTCACGATAGACAAGATATGGGGGAAGCCAAGTGTCCAATGACAGATGAATGAATAAAGAAAAAATGTGGTATATACATACAATGGAATATTATTCAGCCTTAAAAAAGAAGGAAATTCTGCCATATGCAACAACATGGATGAACCTGGAGGACACTATGCTGAGTGAAATAAGCCAGTCCCAGAAGGACAAATACTGCATGGTTCCACTTATATGGGAAACCTAATGTAGTCAAATTCATAGAAGTAGAGAATACAACAGTGGTTGCCAGAAGGTGGGAGGTGGGTGATATGGGGAGTTGTTCAATGGGTATAAAGTCTCAGTTATGCTAGATGAATATGTTCTGGAGAGATCTTCCATACAACATAGTGTCTATACTTACCAATATAGTATCGAGCATGTCAATATTTGTTAAGCAGGTAGTTCTCATATAAAGTGCTCTTACCACACACACAAAAAAAAGGACACAAGGAAACTCTGAGAAGTGATGGATATCTTTATTACCTTGATTATGGTGATGGTATCATGAATGCATATGTCCAAATTCATCAAATTGTGTACATTAAATATTTGGAGTTCTCTGTATATCAGTTATACCTCAATAAAGCTGTTAAAAAGGCAACTAGACTCTTAAAAAAAGGTGCACTTCTGGGATAATGCGGTGTTAATCTATATTTCAGTTTCTGCATTTACACAGCAGCTGGGGAACTGCCTTGCTAGAAATCCAACCGTGTGTTCATGACCATGCATGACTCCACAATACATTTTCAAGGCATAAGTCATTTTCTCTTTACCTTTGTTATGCTTCATAATGATGCTAGTGGCTGAAAGGTTACTAATTTCCTGGCTGTTTATAGTCAGCAGGGTTAATTTTTTCAAGTGGCCAGAAAATTTCAAGCCCAACAGTAGCGTTTTTCACTTCATTAGCTAATGTAGTTTCATGTTTAGGGGGTCAAGAAAAGGCACTTTTGAAGAATACCTTGGAATAAGATCAAGGTTATTATTCATAAAGGGAAATTCTCTACTTAAATTACCATCACCACTACAGCTGATTATCTTTTCTCGGAAAATGACCCCATATGTCTGTATGTCAAATGACTGTATGTGTCATTTCCCAGAGAGCCCGAAGCCATGCTTAAAATAATCCTTTATAACCATTATTATATAATCATTCTAACAGCAAATATTTATTAAGCTCTTAATATGTGCAAGGCTCTGAGATGAGCATTTTAAATAGATTGCCTCAGAGAATACTCATGACATTCTCATGAGGAAGGAACTATTGCTCTCATTTTGCAAATGAGGAATTGGATGTTTCCAAACCTCTAACTGGGAGAGAGCCACCATGCCTCTGAGGCCTCACCAGTTGAGATGTTAGGTGTGAGTACAGGCACCAGCCTCAGCTGGCTCTCGGTCATGGCTTGAAGTCAAGGGTAGTGCTGTTTCAAGGTTTCAACAACAGTGAGAACGCATGCTAACATTTTCAGCTTCATTCCCAGCTCTGCACCAGCTTGGCATCCAGCCTTTCTTGTTTCACTCAAATCTACTTTACTGGAAAGTTAACCATCGAGAGAAGAAGTACATCATTGTCCTGGGTGCTTCTTACCCAGATCCCACATGATCTAGTCCATGGCTACCTCTTGGAACACATTTCCTGAAACCTTCCTCTGCATGCAGCTAGCTCCAGCCACCGTGGACTCTGTCTCCAGCATGTGTTACAGTGCTAGCACATAGTGGGTACTCAGTAAAATCATGTTAAATGCATTATTCAATCCTAGAGTGGGAAACATTAACCTGGGATGTTGCTTGTCGTCCTCTAATTAAAACAGAGTGTTTGGGGCTTCCCTGGTGGCGCAGTGGTTGAGAGTCCACCTGCCGATGCAGGGGACATGGGTTCATGCCCCGGTCCAGGAAGATCCCACATGCCATGGAGCGGCTGAGCCCGTGAGCCATGGCCGCTGGGCCGGCATGTCCAGAGCCTGTTCTCCACAACGGGAGAGGCCACAGCAGTGAGAGGCCCACGTACAGCAAAAAACAAAAAACAAAAAACAAAACAAAAAAAACAGAGTGTTTGTTTTTTTTTTAATTTTTTTGTGCTGTTTACTGTCCTTTTTTTTTTTTTTAACATCTTTACTGGAGTATAATTGTTTTACCATGTTGTGTCAGTTTCTGCTGTATAACAAAGTGAATCAGCTATATGCATACGTATATCCCCAAAACCCTCTCCCTCTTGCGTCTCCCTCCCACCCTCCCTATCCCACCCCTCTAGGTGGTCACAGAGCACTGAGCTGATCTCCCTGTGCTATGCAGCTGCTTCCCACTAGCTATCTATTTTACATTTGGTAGTGGATATATGTTCATGCCACTCTCACTTCATCCCAGCTTACCCTTCCCCCTCCCCGTGTCCTCAAGTCCATTCTCTACGTCTGTGTCTTTATTCCTGTCCTGCCCTTAGGTTCTTCAGAACCTTTTTTTTTTTCTTTAGATTCCATACATATGAAAACACAGTTTTTAGATCTTTATTTTCATTCTTACTTGAACACCACATCTAGGGCATAGAAATTAATTGAAAGACAAAGCGAGGTGCAAAATTTGCTCAGTGACTAAAGTAGAGATTGTCACCGGACACTCTAAATGAGAACTCATTTTTTGCATAATGTGACAGCAAAGAAAGTGATAATACCGACCTAAAATCAATAAGAAATAGACCTGCAAGTAAGAAATCCTCTAATTCAACATGATGCAAACTTACAGCTGCCTCAAAAAAAAGTCAAATAATGTCTTTACTATTTTAAATAAGATTGCCAGAACACTATCACAGGGGTAAATCATTCTTATAGCATAATTCCCAGGAGAAAAGTAACCAAAAATAAAATAATAATAAAGTTAGAGAATAGTATCACTTTCACAGTTCTTTAAATGGGTTAGGTGGATACTCCAGCAACAATTGTCCCATTTTTTTGCTAATTATTTCTTCCCTGCTGATGTAATGGTAAGCCCTAAGCTGTTAAAAAAAATGTTGGTGTGTTTTTCAATCAGTGTTACTTATAGCCCAGTAAATCTAATAACCCAGAGCTGATACTGAAATGTCTGTCCCAACAAAGCAAAAGTGAATTCCCTGCTTTCATATTCCTGTGCTGTGAGCAGGGGCAGACCACTCCTAAGTGCCTAGAGATGGCAAAGCTCACAGGATGGGATGAACACCAAGGTTGAGCGCTCAAGGGAATGCGAGAAGAGAAACTCTCCATTTTACAATTTTCTCAAAAGTTAGCTTTCGGAAAACAGATGGGGGAAAAGTGCTTCTGGCTAGATCTATGAATGATCCACATTAAAAATGAAAGGGGGTGGCCAGAAAAAAACCACAAGAAAAAAAGCAAACCCTCGTCCACTGACATGGTGCCTTGTGTCTGGTATTGGGAGTCCAGCAGACCTGACGTCTGGATGCTCTCTGCCACTTACGAAGTGTGAGGCTTAGGAACATAGTTTAAACTCTCTTGGTCCCAGATTTCACCCCTGTAAAGTGAAATAATAACAATTCCTATCTCAGAAGCATTTCTAGTGATGATCAAAACAGACTATTTAGGAAGAAAGTTCTTTGTAGAATAAAATGTCAAACAACTGCTCTTTGAAGCAGTTTCCAAGGCACTGAAGAGTGACTGGAATTGATCCATTTTCATTGAAACCCCAAGCTTGTGAGCTGAAAGACTTCAGGCAACTGACTCTTGCCCTCGGAACCTTAGTTTTCTAATCTGTCAAATGGGAGTATAACAGTACCCCTGTGAGCCAGCTGTTTTCTATTGCTACCTCACCGTCACTCTCCGTACCTGCCCAGGCTGCTCTCAGCCCTGGGAGATGATCTCTGTGGAGCAGATCAGCAGGCTGCCTTGCATCTAATTTCCAGCTGGATGTGGCTAACAGGAAGCACAGATGAGCAGAAGATCCAGGGAAAGTGAGATATTGGTGTTTATAACTCTGGATCCCTTCCTATTATGTCTCAATGGCTTGCTTGCTGCTCTACCCAAGCCATCAAGCCTGTTAAGTGGTCCTCTCCTGTAACCACAGCTACTGTCTGAACTCTGCTAACTACTCATTTCCCTGTTCCCTCTCCAGACCTAGAGGTGGCAACACATAGCAGTGTCTGCAATAGCTAGGGTGCTTCACCATCCCCTGTTATCCTCTCTTAATTATGATCACAACTTTATAGTCACTTTATTAAAATTTCTTTAGCCCACATAAATGTCTTATTTGTTTCCTTCCAAGACCAAAACCACAGCTGATACAATAGGAAGAGCCTGTGGAAACCAGCCCTGCTGACGCAGTTCTAAGATGAGGTTGCCCGTATATTTGAGGAGGGCACAGATACCTTCCTTCTAAGAGGTAAGTGAAACAGCAGTATTCCATGTGAAGCAGTGGCATTACAATTAAATGAATAATCACTGAAGATGGCTTGGCATGAAGTGCAAATGGAAGACAAGGGATGAAGAGATTATATAACTGTAGCATTTAGTTTCTATGGTAACAATGTTGATCAGGATGTTTGGGGAGCTAGTTAGTTGCTTCTGACAGCCTAGAGAGCTGACGGACCCCCAGAGAAAGAGTAAATTGGAGTCTTTAACTGCCCAGCTCATAACTCAAGTGGAAAATCAGAAAGCCTTTATGATAACTTTGCAGTAGCGCTTTTTCTCCTGTAGCCATAGAGCTAATATGTCTGTGATGGAAACCAGAGTCTGATGGTAAGTAATGCTGAGTTGGGATACCAATTAGATGCTCAGCTCCACCACATCTTTTATGTAATGGCTCTGATGGAGAAGGGTGAGACCCTGATAACGAGAAGGCTAAATGTGGACAGAACACAGATGAGGCTGAGGCTTCTGTGTCCCCAAATCTCCCTGAGAGAGGTACCTCTCTGTACAAAACAATAAAAGGGAAACCCTAGCATATCCAAGGCAGAGAATTCAAGGCCCCATCTGGGAGGAAGTAGCTTATATGCCAAAAGAGCTGTAAAAACATTGCCAATTTATATCCACAGGAGTAAGTTGGCATAGGATGCATGAGAGTAGACACTAATGGTATTAGACCAAAGATGCCAAAATGTAAAACTGCTTTTAGGCCACAATTTTGGATATACTCACCTCACTGGGAATAGAATGAAAAGTCTTCTTGGTTGTCTAATTAAACTTGGATTCAGGAATGGCCTAAGGCCAACGAAGTTGTTATGTCAGAACTTTCCTGGAAAACGTATAGGGGAAGGGGTCAGAAGGCTCAGGGAGATGGGAACGGTAGACCAGGCCTCATATATATACCCTCTTCAGCCATGTCCTAACCATCACAACTCCAGGAGACCCATAGGATACTCCCTTCACCAAAATCTTAAAAATGTATCCATGAAGGGGCATGCCTTTCTTTGAAAACAGTATGTTGTCCATTCTTCCATGCTAGAGGTGACTAAAAGAGTTACAAAGAAAATTGCTTTCCTGACCTCAGTGGAAATAATGGGACTCTGGAGTAGTAGAGGGTAGGGGGAATAATAACTATTATAAACTACACAGAGAACAGAGTGGTGGAGTGTTTTGATGTACAGGGATAAAATGACAGTGGTTAGTGGGCTATTTGTCATCAGGCATTAAATAGACAGCTTTGAGTTCCACTTGACATATGAGTAAGCAAATCCCAGGTATTGGTGGTGTTGGTGAGAAATCTAATTCAATTTTGGGGCTGATTATGACCTCTTACATAGTGTTCAGACCTAGGCTAATTTATAAATCCAAACCCCCTTCCATCTGTGGACAATCTCAACAAGTGGCCTTCGGTGTATATTATAAATATTCATCCAAGCATTCCTTGAGGGAATCTGTGGACATTTACAAACTTTATGAGAGTTATTAGGTACTCACTTCATACTGAAGTTAGCTCCCTGAGACCTAAAACACTACTGTGATCTACCAGTCGTAACGTCAGTCACGTGATAGATGAATTCTTGACCCAAGACCATCTCCCAGTAGGTCCAGTGGGACAACTGACCCATGTTGTTTCTTCCTCTAATCTTAGAACATATAGTGGAAAGAGATGGAACAGAACTCCCAATTTTGTTCTTTGACCCATTGAGTGAGAGCTATCATGTTAAGAAGGACTCAGCGGAAGCCCCAGGAAATGTTCCCTACTCCAATGTATGCTGATATACTTTTATCCATGGTCAGGGGTGGGGATTGCAGATGGGAGATTTGGTTCACCATCAAAGATGGTGAATGAAGAGGTGGGTATCACTACCTCATCTGCATTTAATCCACATACTTGGCCAGAGCTAATGCTAATAAGATAATATTCAAATTTACAAGCATGTGCAGATATCACACCATTAAAATCATAGCAACAGTAACAATTAGGTAATTGATGTGGCATTTTCACCTATCACCTAGGAGCCATAACTTGGGTCAATATAGAAAGGAAATAAAATCATCCAATTGAATAGAACTTATATTGTGGAGGGAAAGGAGGGAGGCTTAAAAAAATCTATTTCTAATATGTGTTCAAAGAATATGAACTCATCTGTGACCAGAGTCAATAAAGCAATAAAGCAATACTCCCCTTGCAATGCTTAGCCCAGCAACCATCACAGAAAGACCTTCCCTAAATGGATCATCCTTCCCCTGATCCAATTAAGTTTTTAATATTAAACATAAAACCTAAGGAGGAGAGCAATAATTTTAGACAGATTAACTGACACAATCTAATTCTACAGAATTTTTTCATTCCACCCAATGAGAGACCTAGGAACTCTGATATTTGAGATCAGTATTACATAGGTGACCCACCCAAATTTGCAGAGTTTCATCCATAATCTAGAGCTAATCACTATTTCCTCCTTTTGCCCACAGACATTTCTTAACACATTTCCTCTGATACCAGATAGCAATTAGATACTATTTTATTCTCCTCTTGGTTTCCAAATCGACAGAGTGGATTAATGACTTCTTCAACTAATATTTGGGATCAGTGAAGACTTTTCCTTTCCTGACCTCCATTTTCCTAGAGGACTCTGTCTCAGGGTATTGCTGCCTCAGTCTTCCCACGTGAGTCTAAGGGGCTCAGAACACATGACTTATTTTCTGGTGAAGCCTTGTTTTCCAGTAAGTTCACTAGGAATGGAGCCTGGAATCATCTGAAATGTCTCTGAAAGCACATGTCCTGTTAGATAATCCATGACAAGTCTCAGATGTGCCAAGAGTGAAAAAAGGATGGCTTCTTAGCTAGAAGGGAAATACAAAATAAACAAACAAAACACTCAGAGTCCCCAAGCTAAATCTTGTAAGGTTAAAAATGAATATAAGTATCAGGTATCAGGGAATTCTTCCCAGCTGCTAAAGAGCACGAGCTTTTGAAATCATAGGTAACTGTTAAAAAGAGGTTTGGACAAAATCCTTAAGGTAAGCATAACATCAAATGCTTCATTTATGTCTTTCTGTAGTATCCAAACAGTTTTTAAAACCTATGACCTGAGTCCCGTTAGAAATTAGGAGAAGGGAGAAAGAAGTCATTTATATAAGGAGAAAAGTAGGACCCTGTTAGGGTAGAGAAAATTCTGTTCTTCTTGACTAATGTATCTATCACCATTGCCAGGCATGGTGCTTAACAAAGAGTAGGTATTTAATGCATGTTGCTTGAATGAATGCATGAACAGAAGAAAAATATGGCAGGCTGAAATTTTTGCAAGAAAATTCCTATGTACCTGATTCATCATTTCCCCATAAGCTGAGCTTCAAGCCATCATGAGGTACTTCCTCTGGAAAAATACAGCTCGTCCAGAACACTTTCTTATTTTACTTATAACTCAAAAGGAAATAAAAAGCAGGCGTGCAAGATTAATTATTATTTTTCATTATTTGTCTTAAAACAACTGTGCTCCATACCATCTTCCCCAGGATTTCATCCAGGAGGTGGTTTATTTAATATATCATTATACTGTCCAGAAGATAATCTTAGGGAAATAAATATATCTTACTGAGTGTTCCAATTCTATTCCTTGGTATCTTCAAATAAGTTTCTCCATCCTCTTTCCTGTCTTCTTTCCCTTAATTTTTTTGCCCCTTCTTTCTTCTCCAATCCCAGTTATATTGACCCATTTTGTTCCCTTCTCTGCTTCTGTATTTGCGATAAAACATTTCCTGTCTCTTCTGCTTCTTTGATTTAAATATTATTCATGTCTCCTTCATGTAACAATTTACTCTTTCTAGAAAAAAACTGTGTCTAATCTTAATTTTCCTTCCTTCCTCATAATTGGATAATTGCACATTTGGTAGCTTAATCAGTTAATTATGCATGTGTAAAAAATGCCTTAATATGTTAAAGACACTGCTTTATTTCATTGTTAGCAAAAGGGATCAATTTTGGGGTTTAGAGGGTTTGTGAGTAGATTACTTTATAGTTTCCACATCCTATTAATGGCACCTTGGGCCAAAGGGACTTCTGTTCTTAATGAAAGAATGGCTTCTAATAGACAGACTCTGGAACCTAAGGAGAATTGAATGGCGCATATTTCGTAGAAAAGCCTATGCTTTTACTGGCATGGGGGCATTGTGGTTGTTGTTGAATTGATTGTCCAAAGCAGTCACAGCTTTTGTGAAAATTGTAGACAGTGTATAGAAAATGACATATCTTATGAAGGTCAAAAAACGTGCTCAGGCCCTAATTTTTAAGGATTCCTTATTAAAGTTTCATGATTGACCACCCTGGGCTCTAGAAGTTAATTGATTTTTTTTTTTTCTATCCACCATGGGTAAAACACACTATCAGAAATTTTTAAAGAGATCCTCCCAACACTAGTCCCTGGCCTAAGGAAAGGTCCCGTAGGGAATGGGCTTGAAGGGAACCATTGGCTACTTCACCCTTCCTTGCAGTCAGTGCATGTAAAAGTGAATTCAGATTTTGAGTACCAGGCAGCTCTGAGGAATAGCTGACGCCTCACTATGGTTATAAAAAAAATCTGCCCTGACTCTATTCCACTCCTTGCTTCTTGAAGATGCTGAAGAGGATAATGGGTCAGTTGCCAACTCTGCAACTCCTCCAAATGACAAGAAGGGAAATTCTTTTTTATTTTCTTTTTTTTTTCTTTAAGCACAGTAAAGTTTACTAAACCTTAAACTCTCTTGAGCGAGTGCCTGTGTCTTATTTGTCTTTGTGTCTCCAACATTGAGTGAAGATAACCAACATGACCAACGATCAATAAATGACAAAAGAAGAGAAGACTGAAAAACAGGCAGGAAGAAATAAAAAAATGTAGCAGACAGGATGGACCCAGGGTCCAATGAAGTGATAACGTAATGATAGAAGAACACTTAAACACAACAAGAATAACTGTTACTGTCTTCTTCAAAGGCAGATGGACCCCTACCCCAAAACATGGTTCCCATATCAAGACACGATGCCACACAGAAACATACATACACACACACACAAACACACACACACAGAGGGTAAGCAAATGTTTGTTGCTTAACATAAATTAAGTCTCTGGAGTGAGCAGGGAAGGCCTCTCAAGCAGATGCAAAATGGCTTCAAAGAACAAGAGCAGGAGATGTCTCAGAGCGTGTGCCCCGGTAGCAAGTCAGAAACTAACATGGCAAATATACAACTACCAAGCAAACTTGACATTCACACCAAACCCTGGGTGGAGTCCATCTGCCTCTGCAGGTGACCATGAAGACAACCCACTATACATTAATACACAGGAGTACCAAAGAAGAAGTTACAAGGCACTGTTTAGATAATAACTCTTGCAAGAATTCAAAGAAGTTAATACTCTCCATGACCTAAAATCATTAGGACAGGCACCGGAGAAAATAACATGAGTCAGACGCATTTATTCCAGAAACATCTATTGAGTCAAGCCCTGTGCCAAGCATGATGGATAGAAAGTTAATATGTGGCACAGGTTTCCTTCTGAAGTCCAGTGGTGGACTAAAAAATACACAAGTAACTGTAATAGAATAACATATACGTTGTATGATAATAATAAGGACCTGTATAATAAGCAAAAAAAAAAAAAAATGGATTAAAGACCTAAATGTAAGGCCAGATACCAACAAACTCTTAGAGGAAAACAGGCAGAACACTCTATGACATAAATCACAGCAAGATCCTTTTCGACCCACCTCCTAGAGAAATGGAAATAAAAACAAAAATAAACAAATGGGACCTAATGAAACGTAAAAGCTTTTGCACAGCAATGGAAACCATAAACAAGATGAAAAGACAATGCTCAGTATGGGAGAAAATATTTGCAAATGAAGCAACTGACAAAGGATTAATCTCCAAAATTTACAAGCAGCTCATGCAGCTCAATATCAAAAAAACAAACAATGCAATCCAAAAATGGGAAGAAGACCTAAATAGACATTTCTCCAAAGAAGATATACAGATTGCCAATAAACACATGAAAGAATGCTCATCATTAATCATTAGAGAAATGCAAATCCAAACTACAATGAGATATCATGTCACACCAGTCAGAATGGCCATCATCAAAAAATCTACAAACAGGGGCTTCCCTGGTGGCACAGAGGTTGAGAGTCCGCCTGCCGATGCAGGAGACATGGGTTCGTGCCCTGGTCCGGGAAGGTCCCACATGCCGCGGAGCAGCTAGGCCCGTGAGCCATGGCCGCTGAGCCTGCGTGTCCGGAGCCTGTGCTCCGCAATGGGAGAGGCAACAACAGTGAGAGGCCCGCGTACCGCAAAAAAAAAAAAAAAAAAATCTACAAACAATAAATGCTGAACAGGGTGTGGAGAAAAGGAACCCTCTTGCACTGTTGGTGGGAATGTAAATTGATACAGCCACTATGGAGAACAGTATGAAGGTTCCTTAAAAAACTAAGAATAGATCTACCACGTGACCCAGCAATCCCACTACTAGGCATATACCCTGAGAAAACCATCATTCAAAAAGAGTCATGTACCACACTGTTCATTGCAGCACTATTTACAATAGCCAGGACATGGAAGCAACCTAAGTGTCCATCGACAGATGAACGGATAAAGAAGATGTGGCACATGTATACAATGGAATATTACTCAGCCATTAAAAGAAACGAAATTGAGTTATTTGTAGTTAGGTGGATGGACCTAGAGTCTGTCATACAAAGTAAAGTAACTCAGAAAGAGAAAAACAAATACCGTATGCTAACACATATATATGGAATCTAAAAAAAAAAAAAAAAAAAAAA
>RJWK010057577.1:0-14102 GCA_004363435.1 Platanista minor
CTCCCTCCCACTGGTGCCGGCCCCGTCCCTATCCTCTGTCTCTGTTTTTAGGGTTTTTTTGTTTGCCCTACCCAGGTACGTGGGGAGTTTCTTCCCTTTTGGGAGGTCTGAGGTCTTCTGCCAGCGTTCAGTAGGTGTTCTGCAGGAGTTGTTCCACGTGTAGATGAATTTCTGGTGTATCTGTGGGGAGGAAGGTGATCTCCGCGTCTTACTCTTCCGCCCTCTTGTCTCTCCCTGGTCACTCTTAATGGCTATGCTTTCTGAATGTTCTGTTTTTATATTAAGTAATTCTGATATCAGTAATCTTATTACACATGTATTTGCACAAATGTTCCTCACACACCGGTTTCTTACCATTGGACTTTGCTTGTGGAATATGTAAAGATGAATTTGTGGTCAAGTTTATCATTCATTTCTTTGATGGTTTCTGGACTTTAAAAAAAATGCTTTACAAGGACTCCATTTTGAAAGCACAGAATACAAATTATTCATACATGTTTTCTACGTGTACTTTCATGGTTTCAGTTTTACCGTGCACGCAGCCGATTCCCCGCAAAATCCCTAAGTGCTCCCAGCAGCAAGGACGAGCCCGAGCGCTGTGGGCTGCTAGTGCACCCGCCCCGCCGGGAATCCCGTTGGGAGCGCTTCTCCGCGGCAGGCTCCCGGCTACACGGATGCACGCAGACATCGCCAAACCTAACCCTAACCCTAACCCTAACCCTCCCTTTCTGACCTTCAGTGAGCCTTTCTGCGTGTGTGTAGTTGGGAAGGTCTCCTTGACTTCGAGAATGAGGAATATGTGCTCTTTTATGTCTTAATGGCATGGCCCAGCCTCCTCTCTCAGTCCTGGTATTTTGGAGTATCTGTCCACAGGGGAGAAACTCCAGCTGTTCACCCTGGGACCCATCTATCTCCTGCCTCATAGGGATTGTGCAGGGGCTTAGACCACAGACTTCAATCCTGAAAGCTGTTACAGTGGAAGTGGCAGTTCCAGGACTCGAGAAGGACTCTGCGGGACCTCCAATGGCCGACCCTGGCCACTTTCATTCAGTGCTTCACCACCCAGGCCCTCTCCTGGGACATCATGTTCGGGTCCCCGAGGCAGGTGGTGATGATGCACTTGGCCACACTCTTGAACTGGGTGACCGTGGCATGGATGGTTGGTGTCATGAGCTCTTTTCCAAATATGTTTTCTGGGACCAGATGGAGCCCAGGCACTGAGCGGGAACCACCTTCTTGAACACGTCCTGGGGAGCAGGGGGAACGTCACATGGTCTGCCACACCCCATCTTTGCATATCCAGCAAACTGACCTGCATGTAGGCCAACTTTAGCCTAAAAAAGGGACAGAGCAGGGGTGGCCGGGTAAGCTGCAGGTAGTAACACAGCCCGGTGCCTAAGATGAGAGACAGAGCGTGGGGGGAGTCACGTGTGGAACAGAGCCGGATGTCTGGCCCTCACTCAATGCTGTGCACCTGCAGCACGCTCCCTTGGCTCTTGGACCCAGATGATGCCCTCAGCCCGCTTCTAATCCCACTGTGGTTATCCTTGTACTGGAAGGCCTGAGCCTGACAGAGATTGTGTGAGTCTGGTGTTCTTATTGACACTCTTCTCTCCAAGGTCATGGGCACAGCATACTCCATCCTCCATGCACACGAGCATCAGGACTGAGCTTTGACAGCCTTGTGAGCATGTTGCTCAGCTCACCTCCTCTTCTGGTCCCCACTTATGCGTGCCAGAGGAGGTAGATGTAAGGAGGGCAGGTGGAGTGAGATGGGGCTATAGAGGGGATGAGACTCTCAGGGAGCAACTCAACCGCTCTGATTCCCAGGGAGGCTGGGGCCCCATCCTCAGCTTTCTGACTCATTGGTTTCTTCAGGGGAAGCCCCCAGACATAAGCGTTCCCATGGGAACTGAAAGGTGTGTGAGCTCCATTGTTCTGCCTGTCTTGCCCAGCACAGCCTCCACACTCCCACTCTGTGCTGAGGCCTAACACAGTGGTATTTGGGTCGACAGAGGAGGCTGTGAGCCCAAGACCACTCAGAGTTTAAGTTGGTCCCGTGGTTCATGTTTGTGTTCTAATATGGGAAGAGCACCCATATCCAGAGGCAACCATGAGGGAATCACTTCTAATGCACTGTGGACATGACTACTTAAGATGTCTAGACGGATGGTCTGAAACTTAGTTTATAATTTAGCCCCAGGGGTTGTGTCTGTTTTATTCTTTAAATGTAGTGTCTAGGAAAATGCCTGCATGTACTGGGTATTTAATCTATATTGCTGAATGAGTGAATGCCAACCAGAACCATCCCAGTTATCTGGGTGGACCAGGAGATCCTCTGCCTGCTCCCAGAAGTTCCTAATCTGGCCACACCAAGGACTAGGTCCAGAACCAGATGGATGCAACCACAAAGCTTCTTTACAAATGGGAAATCAGGGTGATTTTCATGTGCTTTTCCAAACTCAGAAAGACCACAGGCCGGTGCAGCATGAGGCAGAGAGGTTCCTCACTGGGGAGAGAGAAGTATAAATGTGAAGACACACAGCACGGCCAGCAGCCTTCTCTGCAGCGCCAGCCACCAGGCAAGCACCTACCGTGACTTGCTACAGTAACCCTACAAGGTTCATACCTTTATCCCCTTACTTGTGAGAAGAGCTAAGTGAAGCTCAGAGAGGTGCGGCGACATTCCCAAGACACAGATAAAGGTGGGAGACTCCCCACCATGCTGTGGCTGGGGCAGCCCTCGCCTATGAAACTGCTCATGCAGGACCTGCTGGGCAGTAGCGCAGCCCGGATAGGAGCACAGGAACAGCGTGGTGTAGGAGATGTTTCTACCTGGGAAAGCTGGTACCACGGACTCTCCCTGATTCTTCCTTGTCCCTGTTTTGAGGGGCAACATCATTCAGGCATCATCCGGGGACAGGGTTGGCTCTTTTCACACCGTGTGGAAAAAGAAGGACATATACACGATGTCAGCACCATAAATCACCAGTAGGATCAGGATCTGGAGTTCAGACCAGAAACTCCTAGCATCTCAGGAACTGGTGCAAGAGGAGGACCTAAGTGCCCACCTCGAAAACGTTCTAGGTTTAAAAGTACAATTTAAGTGGGGGGTGGGGGTGGGGGTGGGGGTGGTGGTGGTGGTGATAAACAGTTGACCCCTTCAAGGCATTCTGTTATCTGAGGAACACTAGCACCTCCCTGTTTTAAGTGTATTATCCCAGTTAGTCATCAGTAAACATCACTGTAGACATGAGAAAATAGACAGTTAGGAATTACAAACAAGTACTCAAGATCATTCAGGTCAAACAGGGAACTGCCCAAAGCATGGGCTGCATGACATTCCCTCTAAGCTGCCAGAGGCTTGGTCTGCTCTTGATGTGGAGCAGAAGGCCCTGGAAAACCACATCCCTCAGAGGACCCCAGCGACTTGCCAGATTCATGTTTGGGTTCTAGGCCAACTGGGATCACCTGTAAGTCTTGGGATTTGAGACTCCTTTGCACCTGTTCTCACTCCAGACCAGAATTTGATGTTGTTGGCGGCCTGCCCCTTGCCTAGAAAGGTGGAAGAGTTGAACCCATTGGCCAGCTCCTCAAAGATCTCCGGGTGGAGCTCTGCAAAGACACCATCTGGTAGCTGGGCCAGCAGTGATCAGGAGCCTACCTGAACATTGCCACAGGGAGAGTCCCCATGAGAATTTCTGTTCCTCAGTTCAGGTACAGAGAGGCATCTTTTACGTCCCCCAGCCAGGGGAGAAAGCAGATGAAAGCTCTAGGGCTCAGGCTTAACATGTGCACAGATGATCTTGGTCTCGAGCGCTCACCTCTCATCCTGCCAGCCACGACCTGGGGTGTGGGCATGACAGACCCCTCAAGCTGTCGACACTTGAAAACCCGCTCCTGCCTTGGAAGGACGTACCTCTCATCCCCTGCCTCCACCACCGCCTTCACACACAAACAATGCTGCGCTGCGGTATTGGGCTGGCCTGCACTGGGCTGCCCTCTGTTACCTTTCGGTGCCTCCTGCCAAATGGTCAGAGGTATCGGTGATGAGGGCTGAGCAATGTCCACAGCGACAGAAAAGTCCCTCAGCCCAGAGCCTCTGAAAAATGGGGCACAACAGGAGACTAGATTGTTCTCTTGAGAGTCTCCAGTCGAGTGAGCTGTTGGGGGGCTCTCCCTATAACGTGGGTGCTGCCTCGTTACCAGTGTTTAAGTTCTGTTGGGGCCTCTCACCAAGGAAGTGAGGCCACTTATTCAAGATTTTATTACCTGGGATTCTCCCTTCAATCAAATCTACCCAAATCCACTTCTAGGCTGTTAACTGCTCCTCTCCCCACCTCCCGCCCCTATGTCATCCTGTTTTTGTACACGCTGACGTGACACAGCCCTGGCCACAGCTGTCTGGAAATGTAATTAGGGTCCTAACTTTCAGGAGACAGAGCTGAAATTGGTCCCTTTTCTCACCAGTTCTGTGTCCTGGAAAACACCCTGCTCCTCTCAGCTGTTCCTCAGTCTTCCAACCTGCACAGTGGAGATAGGACTAGAATGTCCTTTCTAGGAGCATCACCGTGTGCATTGAGATAATATCTATAACAGCTGTGGCTGGTGTCACGTGTGTCTAAGGTACAAAGGAGAGACTGAAAAATTACAAGAAGGGGTGGGACACAGCATAACTCAAAAGACGTCTGAGTTTCAGTAAGGTGCTATTGGAACTGTCACTTCCCCTCTTGGCCTCATCTTTAGGTCAGCAGCATGAGGGGATTGAAATGAATGGAAATACACCCTTTGGAGTAAAACTGTTCAATTGTTTCCTGTTATAATTTAAGTGAGATCCAAATGACTCCAATTGGCCTGTGTGCTGGGCAGCCTCCACATGGCACCCAGTGACCCCACCTTCACTATACATACCCCCTGTGTAACTACTAAGTGGTTAGTAAATACCCCAATCAGTAGATTTTATCCAAAGTGATGGAATGTCATGTGTACGCTTTAATTTCAAAAATCGCTCACCTTCATTTTATTCCCTCTCTAATTTTCCACTTCTCTATCTCTTATCCCTGAATTGAGGAATCAAGCACAGATGTTTTGAGCTGTCATATAAAGAGCCCCACAAACGAGAGAATCGAGGCATTGCCCAAGTCAACACACAGAAAGGAACTCAAACTCCAAATCCAACCTGCATCCTGCACCGTGTGAGTAAAGTCGGGACCAAATCCTCTGTCACTTGAGTCTCAGTTGAGGCTGCAGCCCCAGCCTGTGAGACACCTTGATGCAGAGGAATCCATTAAGCTGCGCCCGTATTTCTTACCCACAAAAATTGTGAGCTATTAAATGTATGTAATTTTAAGATGCAAGGTCTGGGATAAATGTTGTTAGAAAGAAACAGGTACCTAACAGTCTACCAGACCCCAGGATAAGGCCCTGACTTCCTGACTCCCCCTGACCCCCGCAGGTTTTTCTCCAGTCCTACTCATCACTTTCCAGCTTCTCTGGCCCACTCACTTCTGCCCACAGGTGTCTGTAGCAGTGGGGACTTCTCCCTGACATGCTGCTCCCAGATGTGTGAGGGCTGGCTCGCTGTTATCATTCTGGTCCCCGTAACTGTCACTTCAGTGAGCCCTCTGAGACCCTCCTACCCAGGGACTCCCCAAACCTCCCTCAGAGCACAGTCTTTATTTCCAGTCTAACACTTGGCTCTTTTCTTTCATATGTCTTGCTCTTATACTTTTGGCCATCTCTGCTCCAGGCTGTGAGCTCCTGGAAACTAGGGAACTCTTGGTCATTTTGGGCCCCACACAAGGGCACCGGGCAGAGAAGGAGTGCTTGGTGCATAGTTGCTGAAGGAATATATGTGACTATCTTGGCAGCCTCCTCCCTTTTAACCAGCTGGACTGTGGAGGTGAATGCTACTAACAAGAGCTTAAAGTTGTATGTGTAGCAGGGGGGACCACAAAGTCCTCTATGTGACCCTCAGTGGGCATCAGTGATGCAAAAGCCTCTCTGCTCCGAGGTGGCCAGCACTACAACTGTGGCCCCGGGCCTGCACACCCCCCAAAAACTGCTACCTTTATTTGGGTGTACTCAACACAGAGGCTCTGCAGAGTCCCAGGGGCATAGAGTCGAGCATACAGGCTCCAGGGAAGTGCAGTGAAAGGGGCCTCAGACGCTTCCTTTTCCCCACCTTTTTGTCCATCACTGTGCTGTCTCTTTACTCGTGAGGGATGACCTCAGCCAACACAATGATATCCCCACATCCAAGTGAGGACCACGAGGCCCCAACTAGGACTGGTCTTCTTCCTAGAACCCTGGCTCTGGGTCTGGGGCTCTGCCCCCTTGTGCTCACAAGGCCTCGTTTCCCCAGCTCATCCCTCCTCTCAGGGACCTCCATGAAGTGGATGGAAAGCATTTTGCCAAATTCTCAGAACACAGTGGTCAGGGGTGGAGAACCAAGGTTCCCAACAGACTTTCCAAGCATGCAGAACACTTGCAATCTGCCACGGCAAGCACACAATTTGTAGAGAAAAGAAGCCCTTCTCCCCTGCAGCACTGTCTACACTGGGGAATGGGGTGTGTGCTCAGCCGGGTTCTAGAAGATCCGAATGCTGGACTGTAAGACCCCAGGCCCTGTCCCCTGGAGAACACTAGGGAGATGGCCCACGCCCAGGCAGGACTCTGGGAACTTGGAGAATCCCCCTCATACTTTCGACGACTGGACACACTGCCGGGGGATGGACGCCCCTGCTGCATGGCAGAGTTGTCGCCAACATTTTCCTGCTCTCCTCAGCACTTGCCTTGTGTTTTCTCTTCCTTAACCACCCTCGCATCATCCCCAGCTGTGAACCCTATTTCTATTTGTACATATTTGTGTCTGCATGGAAATGCGGAGAGAGTAATGGCCCAAACTGAGCCGGGTGGGCAGGAGTTCACCAGGATCTTAAGGGCTCTTAGTTCAAAACCAGACATGATGGGAGGGACTGAGTACTGGCTTAGGGAGCTGGATTCCTCACTTTTATTCTGGCCTCTGCTCACATATGGTGTCCTAGACAAGTCCCTGCCTCTTTCTGGGCTTCCGTTTTCAAATTATATAAAGAGGGCTTCGATGCAGAGATGCATAGGCACGTGCACAGCCAGACAGGTTCTCAGGCTCCGGCAACAGTAGATGGGTTGTTGGCGTGAGTGAGCTCAGGCAGGCGCAGGTACACAGGTCTCCTAACATGGGCAGATACAGGCGGACATGTAGCAGGAGTGGCCAGGACACCTGTCGATGTCCTAGCACAAGCAAGAGACAGTTAGGGCACCTGTACCCCACCTCCCTGCACCAGCATGAGCACTGGAGGAAGGGTTCTCCTCAAAGGTGAGCTCTTTCTGATGCCCCCACCTGCAGTCTCTAAAAGACCCACATTCTCTGGAGCCCTAAGGACGAAGACCATTCACAGTGAAGTGGTTCTCAGCAAGTAAATTGGGCGTGGAAGTGATATTTGCTGTGTATAGGCTCAGGCCCTGAAAACAGGCTCCATGATGTGTCATACATTTTCCCTTTACAACTGAGTAGAATAAACCCAATGAACATACCCGTCGTTGAAAACACATGTTGATGATGGAAAATCCACAAATCGAAGGTTGCTGGGGTCCCTGAATCTCTTATTGGAAGAAAATCAACAAGCAGAATCATTTGCTATTTCAAAGCCTTTGTTGAGCTGTTATATGATGTGAGTGTAAGTTTATGAAAGGTTCAAACAACTGATATTTTCATGTATATCTGTTAAGCAGCTAACTTTAAATTCTGTAACAAAAGTATGTTCTGAAGAAATTTTTTTTCAAGAAAAATTACATTTCAAAGTCTGAAAACAGCAAATCCCACGTGAAGTTCTGAAAGGATAAGTTTTAAAATGTAATTCATGAGTTTGTCTATTTAAGAAACTGATTATGAATTTTGTAAATAATTTTGGATATTAGAAATGTGTATCTTGAATACATTATCATTTTGTTTTCTGATATTTTATATTTAATGTATTTTACATTACTTTCTTGTGCATAAAAATATAATTGAATAAAGGTGGTCGTAAGCAAAATGTTTTTTTTTTGTTTCCTTATTTTTTGAGAGGATTGGCTAAATGAGGGAAAACACAGTTTGAGTCCCTCCCTGACAAGCTCCGAGGTATGTCAGCTCTATTCCACTGCTTCAGATAGCTAATGATTTCTTGGAATTAACTGTGGACTACTTTTCTCAAATGAGGAAAAGTCCAGAGATTTTCCACTCTCATCTTCGGCTTCAGTTCCTTGTGATTGTGATCAACTCTGTATATTACGATAGAGAATTTTATTCCAAGCAGAGCAGCTGTCATCTATGTCTAACCGGTTGAAGATCCAGTGGAGAATCTGATGGTGGAAACTGGTGGCTCTATTCTAGGGACCTGAAATGGATACTGTCATTGTGGCATAGAATAGAGGTTATTATCATTTTTTTTTTTTGGATGACCTAAAAACCAGATGACATGGCTTCAAAGAGTGGGGCACAGCCCAGGCAAGAGAGCCGTTATGGCTGGATCAGAGCATCACCAGGGCCCTCAGCAGAGAGGCTGGGCCACTGAGATTTGGAGTAACTTAACATCCTGGCTGGGAGGGGGCACATGTTCTCCAGGGAGTTCGGAGCATCCTACACTGCCCCCAAGGGCCTGCAGGGGGGACACGAAGCCACTATGTCACAGGCGATGGGGCGCGTGCGCAACTGCACCCGGACTTGATGGGCGGTCTTCCGTGAGGACGGAGTGGAGGCGCCATGGCGCTTGCGGGCCCGCGCGTGGGGCTGGCTCGTCTGCGGGAGGAAGACGTTCCCTGCCCGCGCCCCGGCCAGTGAATAGGGGCTGTGCCCGCTCCTCGCGGCTCCGCGTCTTCCTTTCCGGCCGCCCCGCGCGGTGTATCCCCACCTTCTCAGGTAACGTTCGATGTCGCTTGTTGTCCCTCGGACCCGGTCTCCGAGGGCCCGGCGGCGTGGAGGCTGTTTCCGGCGGGCCGTCAGTTCCGGACTCGGGGCGGTTGGCGGGAGGAGCCCCGCCCGGGGCGGAGCGCCGGAAGCGCGTGTCCTCGCGGGCGGCGCCGCCGGGCCCTCGGATCCCCGGGCCGCGGGGAAGGAGCGGGGGCGCGGGCGACAGGGAGAGCTCACCGTCGCGGACAGACTCTGCTACGTTTCCTCAGACGCCCCCGGAAGGTTGTAAAAATGTCCCTTTTCTTTAGTAGCCAAGAGATACGTTTCCGCCCCTTGTCCTCAACCGCACGGAATTATCCACTTATTCCTTTGTTCAAAGACCTTAACTAACAGACTATACACGGATGATGTGCAGGTAACGTGGATGTAGTTGAAAAAAATATTGAAACAGTAAAAAAAAAAAGTGTAGTAAAACACACTATGTTAAGTTGTATAGTTTAAACATGTCAGAATCAGAATTTATTGTACTTTTACTTTCCTGTCTTAAAAGAATAAAATTATTTGGAGCGTATTGTCAGCTATGGATCGGCACTTGCCATCTACCTCGACAAGGGTTAAATCAGGTGCTGGCGCAGCTGCTGCAGCCGCTGACCTTCAACACCCCCTGAAAGGAGTTCAGGGTGGAGAGCAGAAATGAGGCGCCCTGTGCTCGGGGGAAGCTGGCAGGACAGCTCTTCAGAGAGATAGATACTTTCAGCAGCAGATTTCATGAGCCCAGTTCTTGTATCTCCTCCTGTCTAGAGAAGCACTGAAATCCTTCATGGTGACGTCTGCTCCTCGTGACGAGCCTAGCCTGCCGGAGAGGATCAGAAACCTTCTGCAAAATATATCTGTGCTCGATTGCATGTACTCCCCCTTCACCAGCATCACACATACACTGACTTCCCCCTGCCTCTTTGGAGCAGTTTCTTCGAGCTACCTGAGATTCTGTCTCCCAGGATATAGTCTTTATTATGCCCCAAATAAAACTTAACTCGCAACTTTCATGTTGTGCTTTTTTTTTTTTTTAACGTCACCAATATTTATTATTTATTTTTTTTACAAATCATTCTTTTTAAAATTTATTTTATTTTTGACTTCATTGGCTCTTCGTTGTTGCATGGGCTTTCTCTAGTTATGGCGAGCGGCTCTACTCTTTGTTGTGGTGCGCGGCCTTCTCATGCCGGTGGCTTCTCTTGTTGCAGAGCACGGGCTCTAGGTGCCTGGGCTTCAGTAGTTGTGACTCGTAGGCTCTAGAGCGCAGGCTCAGTAGTTGTGGCTCACGGGCTTAATTGTTCCGCGGTATGTGGCATCTTCCCGGACTAGAGCTCAAACACGTGTCCTCTGCATTGGGGGGTGTATTCTTAACCACTGCACCACCAGGGAAGCCCCACATTCAGCAATATTTAAGATGTACTTCTTAGCTTTTTTCTCATGTTCAAGTCAAAATATTGCTGTGTTTGAAATTTTCTCATAATACAGTGACAGTCTTAAATATTTATACATATAAGTTCATTGAAAAACCTTCTGCAGTATTCCAATGTGACTAGTATTATTAAAAATCATAATATTCATGTCAATACCAAATTTTTATAAGAATGTAATTTTAAAAATTGTGAATCACTTTTAGTGGCGACTTTTAAAATACCAACCATTGCGTACTTCATAAGACCATTTAAGATGAAATATATTAACACTTAAAACTTCAACAGAAAACTTAAAAGGTAAGACAGGGGCTGCTTTTTGTAAATTAAATACATTCATAACAAATAAATTTTCTCCTAATACAGAATATGAAGGGTTTTAGCTTAATTTTGTATATCTCCATTCAAAAGGTGAAATTAGGATATCTATAATCTCATTATTTATTTTAAGCCTCTTTCCCATAGAATTAATGTTTCTATCTGTAGAATCTTCATAGCTTATTCATTTACTTTTTCTTTTGGTTTATTTTCTACAACAGAAAGAGTATTCCTATGTCTTGTTAAAGTCTTTATTCTCCTAACCTAGTTCAAGGTTACTTTCTGACATTTGTTGTAAACAAGGGAAGAGGCCTTATAAGAAGCATGCGTTTTTTCCTATAGTCAAGATTTTTTTCTTGGACAACTTTCTTTACAATTTCCACTTTGGTCACAATATTATCCCACTGTGAGAACTACATAAAAATTTGTAATGTATTTATACCTAGATGCTTCTGATTTCACCACAGTGCATTTGCTATTATGATTTTACATTAAACATTAATATAATGTAGTTGATTTTGTTCATGTATGCTAACATGTTTTATGTAGGTGCACATATATATGAATATTTGCTACATCCCATTCATTTGCATGGAATGATAGCTGATTGCGTCTGATCTTTCTGACTGACAATTGGATAGTCTTATGTGTGTTTAAAGTACTACTTAGAACAGACATTAAAATTTCACATCCTCTCATTATACAGTATTTTAAAGTTCATATTTTAAATTGTGGGAGCAGAAATTTTGTCCATTAAGGTTAAGAAATGATCAGGTCACAAATTTGGCATCGTCATGTTCAGTGGAGAAACATGGGTTCTACGTCTTCGTACATCTGCCCCAGTTGCACTTGTATAATATCTGTGACCATGAGCATTTTTATGTCAACATTATCTTTTTCCAATATACTCATAATTACCTGAGGTATATCATATCTATTTTTTCCTTTTACGTCAGTAGAATCAATAAAGCTTTCTTTTGCAGTGATGGCATTGTTTTTAACATGAAGGTACCTTGTCATCTGACATATTTGTACATGATGGGCTACTGTTCTTGGACAAAGCAAGGAAAAGTACTTTCATTTCATATTTTCATCTGTATTCCAGATCTAACCTGACTTCTTAGGAGCATTATATACTTTTTTAAACTGTATTAAACACATAAGAACAGATCACTTTTTATCTTTACCTACCTCATTAGCTAAATGGATATAAACATTATAATAACGTGTAAGTCTGACAAAATTAGGAAGCATTCCAGGGTTTGAGCTTCAAGTAATTTTATGTAACCTTCTAAGAGGTAATTTATTTCTGGCACATTATATGGCAACATCTAAAATCACTTGCAAGTTTGTCTACCATTTGGGGTTTCTGATTTTGTCACTTCCAGCTATGCCCTAGGAACTGACTTTGAATATTTTTAAAAACACACTGATTAGAAAATATCAGGATGAAACATTGAATTTTTGTGGTCACAACTCTGTTCTCATTATTCTAATGGGATATTTGAGTTGGCAGATAATTTGATTTTGTTCCATTAGTATGAAATGTAAGCATGGAAACAAAATTTTAAAAAAGCATTCTTGTAATAAATGAGCCAGTCACAAGGAATTATTAGTTACTTTATTTTTATTTTATAAATGGGCTGTTTGAATATGTTCAGCCATGAAGTGACATGTAGACTCACTTCTGAGTCGTGACAGACATCTCTGGAGAGTGACTTCTTAGAAAGTGACCCAGGACACAGCCATACCAGTAAAATGACAACAACCAAAAAAATATATATATATAATAAATAACATAATATATAATAAATTATTATACAAGTGTACATTAATAATTTAACATACAGTATGTAAAATTGGTGTTATAGAAAATTTTCTACTATCATGGGTTATTTACTTCTCTCTGTTATAAATCCTATTTAACAAAATGAAACAGTACAACTAGGTGACAGGGGAAATTAATAGTAATTACTGGTAGGACAATGTAAAAATAACGTGTTAGAAAAAAATAAAAATTTTGTTTAATACATTTTCATTTTAAAATTGTTTTAGATTTATAGAAAATTTTCAAGAATAGTGCAGGATTTCACGAGTAGCCCAGACTCACTTTCCTATCTTATTACAGTTTCATGTCATTAGGGTACATTTTTACAGTTAACGAACTAGTGTTGACACCTGATTATTAACTACAACCCACTCTTTTTTCAAATTTTCTTAGACTTACCCTTTTCTCTTCTAGGATTGCATTCAGGATATCTCACCCTCATTCCATTTAGCTGCCATTTCTCTTTAGGACACTGTTAATTGTTAGAGTTTCTGAGACATTTCTTGTTTTTGATGACCTTGACAGTCTCCAGTTGGGATTTACCTGTTGCTTCGCTCGTGATTAGCCTGGGGTTATGTGTTTCTGGAGAAGAATAAATGGAATTCACACTTCATATCAAGGGCACATGCTCTGCGGATGACTTATTACTGTTGATGTTGCCCTTGATCGCCTGGCTGAGGTGGGGTTTGTCAAGTTCCTCACTGTAACATCAATCTTTTCCCCCAGCCATTCAGTGTGTACCTTTTGGAATGATGTCACTGAGTGCAGGACTCATTTAAGGAGTTAGGAAGTTATGCTCCACCTGTCTGATAGTTAAACATCTGTATTTATTATTTGGGATTATACCTCAGCGAGTCCTACACTCCCATATTTATGTATCTGTTTTTTTCCAGAAAAACTAGCCAGTAAGTTTATGAAATGATGCTCCACCTCAGTAAGATCAGAGAGTTGCTGTGTCCAAACATCTGTGCCTTGAATAGTGTCTGGCACATAGTCTTTCTCAGTAAATACCTGTGGCTAAGACTTAAAAGATATGAGGGAAGGCATACATAGTGTGCATAGGTGGCAAAACAGATTCCAGGCAGAGGGGAGAGCAAGGTAAAATGCTGTAAAGAAGGAACATGGCTGGCTTGTCTGAAGAAAGTTGGGAATGCTGGGTGGTTGAAGTTAAGTGAGCAAGGGATAGAGCCCTTGGTGCTGTCAACAGATTGTTGGCCATTTAAAGGACATTGACTTTTACTCTGGGTGAAATAAAGGACCAGTGAATGGTTTTAAGCAGAGGAGGGCTATCATCTGACTTCCTCTGGCTGCTGTCCTACCAACTGACTGAGGGGGCAAAAGCAGAATTGGGGCGCCAATTAGGAGACTGCTATAGTAACCAAGGTGGGAGCTCAGGCAGTTTGTTAGCCCTGGTGATGGGGACCAGTGGTGAGGTTTTCGTTGTGGTTTTGCAGGTAGAACTGGGGCCAGCTACATGGATATGACACAAGGTTCTTCACTCGGAAACGCCCATGCTTGGTTTCATGCTCTTGTATCCATCTTGAAATTCTTTTTTTCTTTTTTT
>RJWK010057578.1:0-14102 GCA_004363435.1 Platanista minor
AATATATATATATATATATATATATATATACATATTCCTCTTCAGATTCTTTTCCATTATATGTTTTTACAAGATATTGAATGTAGTTCCCTGTGCTGTACAGTAGGTCCTTGCTGTTCATCTGTTTTATATGTAGTGGTGTGTATCTGTTAATCCCAAACTCCTGATTTATCCCTCCCTCCCCCACCTTTCCCCTTTGATAACCATAAGTTTGTTTTCTATGTTTGTGAGTTTATTTCTGTTTTGTAAATAAGTTCATTTGTATCTTTTTTAAAATTCCACACCTAAGTGATATTATATGATATTTGTCTTTCTCTGTCTGACTTACTTCACTTAGTATGATAATCTCTAGGTCCATCCATGTTGCTGCAAATAGCATTATTTCATTCTTTTTTATGGCTGAGTGATGTTCCATTGTATATTTGTACAACATCATCTTTATATGTTCATCTGTTGATGGACATTTAGGTTGCTTTGCAATTTAATAGCATATCAAAATAATTTAAGATCAGAGCTAAATTTAATTCCTCTGTGTGTGTATGTGTGTGTGTGTGTGAGGGGCAGTGTTGGATGCTGTTTGTCTTGTCTTGTTAAGGAACAGCTAGTAGAATTTCCTGGGCAGAAGAACTATAGTAAGTTTACACTGTTTATTCATTAAACAAGAAAAATGATAAAGCATTTGATTGTATTTTCTCTGTTTGAGCCTCTTCACTGAACTATTCAGTTTTTACTAGGGAATTATATTGCAGAGAATATGAGAATATATTTTGCAAGATGTTGTAATGCATACCACTGATAAATTTTAAAAATAAATAATTGTGTGCTGATCTTATGTTAATCTTATTCACTGCATCAAATAGATAAGTAAGGCTTTGTAGGTAGCTCTTCTAAGAATGAGCTGCTCTTTAATCAGGTACAAAGTATGAATGAACATGTTTAATATTGATACCATATTATGTAGATAGAATGACTTTTATGAATCAAATATCCTTTTTTCCCCCTAAGCTAGGTATCTAGGATTTTTTTTTTTTTTTTTTTTTTTTACTGACACTAAACACTAATAACTAACTAAAGATCAAATTTAGTATTTTTTTCTTCATTACAATTATTTGAAATATCTGCTGTTTATTTCTTTCATTCATTTATTCCTCTACCAAACTTTGGGAAAGCCCTGTGCCAGGCATTGTGCATGGTCCCAAGGATGGAGAGAGAAAGATACAGGGATATGTCTCTGACATAGACAAGAGCACATACAGCTGTGGTACCCAGCGGCTGATGAGCCCTGCTGGGAGGAGTCGGGGAAGAGACTCTGGATTGATGGAGGGGCACTGAAAGAAGCACTCTGTGGGATGCAGGACTGAGCATGGGGGTTGAACAGAGACTTGGTTGTATTCATGTGGGTAACTGGGGGAGACCGATCCAGTGAGGGAAGCTACTACAGATAGCTACAAACGAGACACGTGGCTGGAGAAAAGAAAATGGTGGTGAATATAAGGAAGGTATGAATTCCAGGTCCAAGGGGCAGGACCTTGTGGTTCATTTGATGTGGGAAACAGGATGAATCCAGGTTGCAGCCCATTGAGTTTCACGTGCTCTATGGGTCATCAAGTACAAAGGACCAATAGGTGATTGATATATGGGCCTACAAATGAGGTCTGAGGTTCAACAGAGGGGAGTGGGGTGATAGTTGAAGGTATGAGTGTGTTGGAGTCTGTAAGGCAGTGTGAATAGAGTGAGGAATGGATGAAAACAGTCCTAGGAACCAACATCACTGAAGGGATAGGGGATGGATAATCAGATTCTAGGAAGATGCCCAGAAAAGACTGATGATATTACAGACATAAGGGAAGAAGAAATGTTAAGAAGAAATTAGAAGTGGTAAATACCACAGAGGAGTCAAGTTCAGAAAAGAATGGAAACATTTGGCAACAAAGTTTACTTAAAATGAAATGTTTCTTGGAAGTGGAGGCGAAGTTCTAAATAATTTTTCAAAAGTGATGTAGCAAAAAATGGTGCTTTAAAAGGCATCATTTCACAACTACAGCTCTGGAATTCGTTACTGCAAAGCACAATGAAAGTAAGATTAAGCCAAAGACATGGTGATTTTAATGTCTCAGTTTGGGTCTAAAAAATGTGTTTTTTTTCTTTCTTCCTCTATATATGCCAAAATAAGCCATCAAGCTAGGACTAATTTATTAACCGTTCAGTGTTAGCTTTTTTGACATTTGACTTGTATCAGCCATGTTTGAAAAATATGAAAATATTGAAAGATTATTATAATACGAAGATCAAATCTAACCTTGATTTGAGAAGAACTCTGGTTGCTAGAATGTGGAAGCAGTTGTGTTACCATGGTTACCTATCCGTTCTTCTGGCTAGTTTCCTTTCAGGTAAAACACTTAGGGTGAGATAGCTCTGTACCCTAACAGCTCTGTTATCACAAGCAAATCATAACACGGCTGCAAATCAGTTTTCCTGTCTCTGAAATCAAAAGTAGGCGTTCTTTAGAACTCTGCTTTCCAAACTATAGACTTCGACACGTTAACGGGCGATGAAATGGAAAGTAACAGAATACTCTCCACACAGTGTGGGAAGCCTCGTTTTGCCAAGCTCACATTTCAGCTGTGTGTGTGTGAGAGAGAGAGACAGAGACAGAGATGTTACTAGATCATAGTATAAAATGATTTTTCTTACTGTGGATTATGGTTAAAAAATATTTGAGAAACACTGCTTTCAATTAGATCCCCTTCCTATTCTAAAATTCTTTCATTCCAGTTCATCGTCAGACTGTTCTTTTGGTGGTGTAAATGTTTCCTAACAATACTGTGGAGTGGCAGGTATGAAAACTGTTAAGGAATGACAACTAATAACAAAAGAGAAAAACATTAAAAAGTAAATAAGGCCAACATCTACGTTGTATTTGACCACAAGACCGAACAAGCCTTTAAAATGTATTAGTGGGGCTTCCCTGGTGGCGCGGTGGTTGAGAGTCCGCCTGCCGATGCAGGGGACGCGTGTTCGTGCCCCGGTCCGGGAAGATCCCACAGGCCGCGGAGCGGCTGGGCCCGTGAGCCAAGGCCGCTGAGCCTGCGCGTCCGGAGCCTGTGCTCCGCAACGGGAGAGGCCGCAGCAGTGAGAGGCCCGCGTACCGGGAAAAAAATAAAATAAAAATGTATTAGTATCCCAACTCACAAGTCATTACTGTAATTTATGAAGAAAAGTTAGCGTATGCTAATATATTCACGAACAATGGAGTAACTCTTTTGATGGTGGTATAAATAAGCAACCATATCAAGGAGAAATAATCCTTTTTCAGAAGTAACAATACCATGGCACATCAATTCTAGAATTGCCCGTTAAATAATTGCAGTGAGTCTCCATTCGCCTGGCCCCATAAAAAGATTCATTGACGTGGTTATGAGACAAGTCAGTGTATTTTTATTGGCCTCAACTAGAGGGAGGACACACCTGAGTCAGGTGTTTTGTTTTAGAAACAGCTCTTTGAACTTCCCCTAGTGGTTAATTCTGCTCTAGGCTGTATTTGAGCATTTGTTTTTGTCAGCACACTTATTGATACTTGGAATTCTTGGAAGTGAGCAATTTCCTATAAAACCAAGATTCAATGAGAGTTTTTCTTTACTTATTTGTAAACAGTTTTTAATTCTTCTACAGCCTATGAAATTTCATAGATTTTAGGTGGTATCAAGCAGGAAAGATTTAACAAGGCTAAATCATTGTACAGGAAATTTGAGGGAAGTGTTTTTACTTGTCCCTCCCTGCACAGCTCTTGGACAGTCAGTTGGCCTATGTGTTTTTATTCCCTGTCTGCCCTCTTACAAACCCTGGGGTATTTCCTTTGCCCCTTTGCCAATCTAACGCCAGATTTTTGGCAGTAATGTGTTTTCTCTCTCCTTTTCGTTGCCAGTCAGCTGACAGAGAAGGCCTAGGTGGGAGGGGAATTGAGACCAGCAGTATCATCCTGCCATATTTTCCCCACACCAAAGTAACTAAAAGAACAATGATAGGGCTTGGCCTCTGGGTCTAGGGCTCTTCTTCCACCATTTGTCGCTGCCTCCCAAAGCCCATGAGAAGATGGGGCTTGAGGTTGATGGACTTTAGCTACTTGGAGGGTAGGGGGTAAAACACAGGCAAGTCTTGAGCTCTGAAACGAAGACAATAGAGAAAATGTACAAGGTTTCTATTGGACAGTATTAGAAAGCAAGACTTACAAGACTTATTTTCTCTGGGTTTTTCTCCACTCTAAGACTCGAAGACAGGTGATACACAAAGTACACCCCGGCTAGATGGGTGGGTGACATGAAGGCATAATTTCTCTAGTTACAGTTTCTCTAATTAAATGATCCCCATAGATTCCAAAGGTTTGCTGTGATAATAAAATAGTATATCAGAAATTATTGTTCTTTGGAAAAATTTAAAGGCCATAAAGGTGAAAGTTGGCATTGCTATTAAAATGCCAATAAAAACTTGAAAAACTCACATTATATCCTTGAATACTTTCTCTACAGAATATTTTTCCTTTTTCACTAATTATGCAGGATATTCACCATGAACAGTGTTGCTTCCTGGGTTTGATGCATTACGAATATCGTAACACCATTAAAACCTTGCAGATATCTCTATATCCCCCATCTTCGATACCAACAGATGTCATCAGGATATGTGTTGTGTGGGACAGACTGTCTATCACGTTAGTGTCGAAGGCTTGAAGCGTTGGGTAGAAGCCACTGTTCAGAATGCTGGTGCTCCCCTGTGTGTGTTACTGGCTGTTTGATGACTGGATAGTGTCACATGAATCTCAAGATCAGCTTCCTGAACTGGCATGGTGGCAGCTGGTCAGAGTGGCCATCACTTCCATTTTGAGTATACTCAAAATTGGCAGGCAATCTGAATAAATAAAAAATAATGGTAGTTATCATCTGGAGTGAAATTGGTATTTTTCTATCCTTCTGAAATTAATCTATATTATATCTATTTTCTGATATTTGTGGCAGTGCTTTTAGATACTTCACGGATTGAGGTGGAACATAAAAAAAAATGTCTTCCTGATTCACTGAATTTCTTGCTCCTGAAACAGACGTGTGAAGCTGAATTTCCTCTACTCTATATATCTAAGTAACCCTAGATTTTATATTTTTTGCAATGTTATAAGCAGCAGTTTTTTTCTTCATTATGCAAAGTACCAACAACATTAGAGGTACTTTTTAAATAAAATAAGTCACTGAAGTTCAAATACAGAATAAACCACGCACTCTAAAAGCAGCTGGAGCCCAAGCCTTTTGTCCTTTCCCGATGCTAACTCCCTCTCAGCGTGACACTGTGTCTCCTGTACCCTGAAGTATGTATGTTCTTGACCTGTAAAATTCTTCTTTTAGGATCCACCTACTTCAGTTTCCCTTGGACTACGAATGGAAGAAATGATTTTCAACTTGGCAGACACACATCTATTTTTTAACGACTTAGAGGTAAGTTCTGATTATTTTATATACTCTTCATGTTGCATGTTTGGAAATAGGTGATTGGTCCTAAAATAAGGATGGGATATTATTTTTTGAATATATAATTGGAATATGGAGATAAAGTAATTATTGATTTTATGGTCATGCATTTTTCCCTTCATGGAATTTCTGTTTTGCTTTACTTTGGCTATTGTATTTCAAAGTTCGATTCCACCTGATTATTGATAGGGATTAAGAGTTGATGTCAAGAATGTTTTATATTAAACTGTGTCGATTATCAGAAGCTACAGATTTCTCAGTTACATAATCACTGTTGAGATGGGTTACCTTTAGAATCCAACAGAATTTGTGATCCTTTCATATGCTGTCCATGTCAGACTCTTAGAGTACTGGGTCAGATTCTTTTCTGTCTGGCTGGCCCAGTTGGTCGTATAACATTTCAGTCAGGCCTCTGCTCTTTGGGTTTTCAGGATTCCTTACGTCAAACTGCTGATGATTTTATCTGTCCTTTATAATCTGGGGGGAAACTTTTGTAAGATGGCTAGTTAAATGTGTTATGGGCAATGACAAACATGCTGCTCTTGGTTAGAAGAACTTTTTTTTTTTTAATTTATTTATTTTTGGCTGTTTGGTCTTCGTTGCTGGGCTTGGTCTTTCTCTAGTTGCGGCGCGGGGGCTACTCTCCGTTGCGGTGCACGGGCTTCTCTCATTGCGGTGGCTTCTCTTGTTGCGGAGCCCGGGCTCTAGGCGCGCGGGCTTCGGTAGTTGTGGCACGTGGGCTCAGTAGTTGTGGCTCGCGGGCTCTAGAGCGCAGGCTCAGTAGTTGTGGCGCACAGGCTTAGCTGCTCCGCGGCATGTGGGATCTTCCCGGACCAGGGCTTGAACCCGTGTCCCCTGTATTGGCAGGCGAATTCTTAACCACTGCACCACCAAGAAAGCCCCGGAAGCATTTTTAAGAACAAAGAATATTGGTGGGCTTCCCTGGTGGCGCAATGGTTGGGAGTCCGCCTGCCAGTGCAGGGGACGCGGGTTTGTGCCCCGGTCCGGGAGGATCCCACATGCCGCGGAGCGGCTGGGCCCGTGAGCCACAGCTGCTGGGCCTGCGCGTCCGGAGCCTGTGCTCCGCAACGGAAGGGGCCACAGCAGTGAGAGGCCCGCATACCGCAAAGAAAAAAAAGAATATTGGTTTTCATAGCTCCATTATGAGAAAACATGCCTGTAACTACATTTCACTCCCTTCATAATAGAGATAGTTGTTTATTTAAATCCTGCTATTAAGCAAGCTTGTGGTAGGGCTGCCAACAGGCATTAATCATCAAGTTGTTGTATTCCTAGATTTTATAAATGTATGTTATTTCAGACAGGAGAAGAATCTGAAAGATTCAAATAGAACTTTTACTGATCAAAGTTAATTGGCAGCAATTGGCCTTTAAATATTTCCTTATGTTTCCCCTTTTCAAAATCAAGCAAAATGCACCTTATTTCATAGATGAGCCAAAATCATTTGAAAAATGCCAGTGTGTGACAGAACTTAAATGCGGTTCGTTCAACATCTGTCCTGTATTTTGATTTCTTTTCATCTGCAATGAAACTACTCACAGACGAATTGGCAACTTCCAGTGCAATGAAATTATTTAAATGTGCTTCATTTTTCCTCCGTTCCTTAGTGAAATATTTATTTTTACACTTAGGGTGAAATACAGAATTTTTTTTTTTTTTTTTTTTTTTTGTGCATTTTAAAGTGTTTGCTTTCCTTAAGGAAATTACATGTAAGGCATTACTATTTTTTAAGGTGGAAATATTCCAAGTGAGTGACAAGTTCAGAATTGCCTTTCTAAAGAGCTTAAAAATCATACTTATTTTCAAAAGTTGTTTCTGCCTTATGGTTGTGATTCCCTTCCTAAGAGAACAGCACAAAAAAATTCCATATTTTACTAATATGTTAAAATTCCTTTCCTAAGTTTCGGTTGTTTCCAACGATACAGACTAGGCTGATATTTTATCTTGGGTTCAAACCTGTTACTCTTACTGATGTTAATAGGTGTTAATAGCATCCATCAAGAAGAAATTAGCAGTAATTTTCTATTGCTTTTAAACTCTACACTCTTAAAAATGACAAAGCTTGACTGTACAGTGCCAAGACTATGTGGTAAAAAGTGAGAAGTTAGGCAAAGTAGTAACTTGGTATAATATAGACAGAAAAGCTTCCTAATTCAGTTTGGATATAATATAGCCAGATTTTTATTTGTTTACTAACATTATTCACACTGAACTATATAGAGAAGGTCTGAAATAAAAGTGAATATTAAAAGTTCTAGTTTAGGTTTGTAGTGGATGTAGTTTTTTCATAAACCCAAATTAAAAAAAAAAAAAAAAGAACTAGGGATCCACACAGATATTGAAATATCAGATTTTACTCTTGGCATGAGGACTCTTTCTTATAAGTAAATGAAGGAATAATTCAACCAAAAGTAAAAATCAATAATGAAGAATTATTTAAGCTTGTAACCTTCCCAAACTTGATTTTATTTTACTTGCGAATAATATAAAGCAAAAGTATAAACGAAAGATTCACTTAGCCTCTGTCTTAGGAAATTATTTACTTGCTTGAGATTTGTGCAATATCTAAAAAAATACATTGGTTTTTGTACTTATTTCAATCCTTCATTTTTTATTTTTGTAATTCAACAAACCTGAGACTGGTCGTTGCAAATATTAGTTTCTTTCAAAATAGAGTCAAATTATTTCCTGGCAAAAATAAATGTATTAGCTTAATACTCTTTAGAAAACCAAAATTATCTCATCAGGCAAAAATGATGTGGTAATGCTTGATTTCACATTCCAATTAGCAATGTACTGTGGTAAAGGACCATGAATATTTTAATGTATTTTAGTTACATCTTTTTAGCTTTTGAAGATCTAGAGTACAGGTAATTTCAAGGAGATTAACAATCGCTTGGTTAGCTTGAAGTGTGATTTCTGAGCTCTAATTGTTGACTTAAGCCTCATTTTCTTTTAAAATCTTAACTTTTTGCCAGCCACTCTGTATAATTCGGTTAGTTCAAGCTGTGGCTTAAAAGAGATTCTGAATAATGAAATACACTACGTGAGGGGCTTCCAGTAACAATTCTTGTGCTATCAAAGTATTTGCTTAAAATGGTTATTAGGATATTATTTAGGAAATTTTCGATATGATTTTAAAGTAATTTAGAAATATCTTCACTGTATTTTAAGACATAGAGTTAACCATTTTAGTTTTAAAAGTCTTATTTGTCACCTCAGTTAGCGAGAGTTTTTAATAAAAGCAATCACAATTTAATTCTGTTGACACTTCAGGAAAAAAATAAATAAAAAGGAGAAAGTTGGTTTTTTGAACCATTAAAAATGTTTGACATGTGAAGGACCATGAGTGACAGGGAGACACAATTATCAGAGGAAATAATATTTCCCCCCGACCCAGAGAAGGGTTCAGACTTGAGTTCCATGCACTCCTGGCTTTCCTATTTCCAAGTCTGACTAACACCCTGCGTATCATTTTACCAAAAGGTCTCCGTGTGCAATCCGACGATGCTTATTATGGAAGTCATTTTTTATGAATGACAGTATGAAATTGGAGGGTTTTTTCCAGCTTTAGTAAAGTCTGTCTCTTTCTGACTGAATGGAGAAAGAGCTCTTTCTGTTGGATTTTTATTGAAGGGTGATCAACCTTCTGAATACGATAACATTTCAGTTTAACTTGCCTTTTGTCGATTCTCCTGATGAATTTTTCCACAATTAAAGGACGATATTTCATCAAGATTAATATGAGTCTAAAGAAAAATAAGGCACAAGCTGATGTCGAATGTTCTCTTTCTGTCTGGTGTTAAGTAATATCATCTCACTGGCGTTGGTTGCCATCCTAACTGATGTTAGCAACATGGTAGCCTCCAAGAGTCTCTGCTCTCGAGGCCACAGGGGTCTGGGTTGGGAAGTAGCAGGGACCCGCCTCTTGTCTTCTGGGTTGTACACACCATGTTCGCGTAGTCAAGTGTGAAGCTGTGCTACAACTTTCTCCTTCACGCTCCTGGTATGTTGGTTAGTTGGGACAGACCAGAGGATTCTTTGGTGTCAAGCTTTACAGTGTGAATACCCCAGCCCTTTCTTGGGCCTTTGATATGTAGACTCCTGTCCCAGGTTTGATTTTCAATCACCTACTCTTGTAGCTCCTTGTTTTCACATTTTCTATTAAGAAAAAGCCTGGGACCAAAGGTTCTGGTCTCAGTAGAGCTGGGTTTGATGAGTCAAAGGCCAAGGAAAGGTACCATGGACAGTCTCCAAGTAATGCCATAATTTAAAGCAAGTAAGCTATAATGAGTTTTCTTATAAAGCAAAGAAATTAGTTTGCCCCTTGGTTTCATTCAGTCTTTAAATTTGCAATAATATGTTATAAGTCTAAAACTTAGGTTATCGTCTGTTAATTATTTTAATATATCTTGTTTATAAATTGATTTTTAGCTAGGAAAAAATCTTCCTTCAAAATGTCAGTCACGCCAATGCGAAGTAGCTTTGATCTCAAGTGAAGCATTCTGTAGTGACCTAATGCTTGTACTTCCAAAAGTGGAAGAGTTGTAAGCTAATTGAGAAGTTGACTTTTTGAGTGGAAAAGTATAATTCACCTAGAAAGTTCTTTGTTGCTAAACAAGAATGAACTCTGATGCCCAGGGTCCAGCTTCTTTGTAGACGCTGGATGCTCTGATTCCATAGGTGCTTGTAAAGAAGACACTTCTGGAAGAGCTTGAGCTGTTTTCCTCTTTCAGTGCATGTCACAGCCAAGAAACAACTCTATGAAAGTGTGTGGGCCTATCAGTAATTGCATTCTAAACATGAATGTACCCATAGGCATGTGTATGCCACTTGTCATTTTCAGCTCTGGACATAGGCTTTTGTGTATGTATTTAATTTTCTTCCGATAAATTTAGCAAACATAAAGGATTACATTAAAAAAAAAATACTAGTAACATCCTTCATAACACGTAGAATATTGCCCTATACATGTTGACCATTATTGAGTATTTGTTAGATTAAATTCTTATCTGTTGTCTCAGATAGAAGATGGATTTCTGTGTCCTCTCCCATGGAAGACAATAGACTTGACCTTGCCTTTCTGTTTTAAGATAGGTTGCTTGATCTCATCTGTTTTCTTAGTTAATAAGAGTAACACCATAGCCCTCAGTTGAGGAGGCAAAATAAGTTTGCAAGCAGCAAATGATTATTAGACAAAGTACATATGTATTGAATTTAACTATATTGTAAATGGTGATCAAAATGAAGCAATACCCATATTTTACGCATTATTGTTACTCATGAATAAGTATATGTGTTCTTCCTACCTCATCATTTCTCGCAAGATTCTATCATCTTTATTTTATCTGAAGTAAAAAAATAGAAACATAAACCTATATTCCAAGACTTCCTTGATTCTGATGTTTATCAGAAGGTTAGGAGTCAAAATATGTGGCTGTTTAACATAATAAAAGATATTTTCCTTTTACCAACAGCCAACATTGTACTTAGCAATAAAATAATAGAGGCAAATTATCATAAAGATGGAAACAAAATAAGAATGTCCTCTGTCACTACTATTAGTCCGCATTGTTCTAGGAATTTGGAGCAGCGCAATAAGTTATGAAAGAAATGAAATGAAAGATTAAAATTATTGTGTTTTTTTGCATAGTATTTGATATACATAAAAAACTGAAGAGATTCTCCAGGAATTGTTTTAGAATTTACAGTGGTCTTCAGAAAAGTAAAAGACTATAGAATTAAATTAAAAAATCAATAGCCTCCTTCTAGCCACACATGTAGAAAATTTAATTAAATTATAATTTTTAAATAGCTGCAGTAACTACAACACAAGAAAAAAAATTAAAAGGAAAGATAAGGAGTAACCTATATAAGAAGTGTTTATAGGAAATATATGAATAAAACTTTGACATCCTAATGAAGGATCTAAAGGAAGATTTGAATAAATGAGATTTCTTCCATTCCTTTTCTTTTCTGTAATATGTTAAAATTGTTGTAAGGTCCATTTGAAGGATAAATAGGCAAAAATACCTAGAAGTTTTGGACAAAAAGCAGTAATAGTGAGCACCCAGCTCAACCAAATATTAAACGTTTTATAATTCAACAATAATATGAAGATTTATGTTGGCATGGCTTTGACATTGAACTATAGGGAGAAGAGAGAGCTCAGACACAGACCCAACTTGTAGAAAAATTTTGTATGTGTTAAATGAAACCAAACAAATTAACCAGTGAAGGATTGGATTATTCAATTTATATACAGAAATAGGTAAATTACAGAGTTAAAATGTGAAAGAATAGAACTCAATGAGAAAATATAGGTAGATCAAAAGGAGATCTCACATTGCTTACAGGAAATAAACTTTTAGATAGCCATTTGGCTGTAAGCATCAAGAGCCTAAAAAAGATTGATACCATTTATGCTAGTTGTACATCTAGGAATTTTTACTGGTCAAAGATAAAGGCAACTATTTATAAATATATCCAAATTATGGAATTCTGATCATGTTTCATTTCTTGTCCCAGGAGCTGGTTACATGACTAGGTTCCATTTGTGAAAATTCATTGAGCTATAATATATACTTTCTTCAACAAAAAGTTATTTTTTAAAAAGTAACATTTTGAGGACTGTACATACAGACATAGTTTGCTCTCAATTCTGTTAAAAAATTATATACCCTATGTATAATATAGTCACTGCTGTTTCTCTAGCACAGTGCCTGGCCCATAGAAGGCACCCAGTAAGTACGTGTTAAATAATAAATAAATGGAGGAACAAAAAACAGATGGAAAGAGGTACTCTAGAATTTTAATGTTATTTCTATCTGAGATCCCAGGTTTTATTTTCTTATTTGTACTTTTCTGTGTATTCCAAATTCTTTATAACATATATACTAATTTCTTTTGTAGTCAGGGAAGAAAACAAACACTGCTTTTGAAAGCCATAGATAATATTAAAAGACAAAGCTAGTTCTAACCAATAAAATAATCAATATTATTGCAACTCATTAAGAAAAACCTAAAGAAATTAGCAAAGGACAGGCAGAGATAACTCACAAGAAAAAAAGTGTTCAAATTTTCAACCCATAGAAAAGAAAATGTTGGATTTCACCTCTAGTAATCAGAAATGTTAGAGAGTAAGTGTTCAGCTTCTTGCCCACCAAATTGGCAAAGCTTTAAAATCAGTAATATGGTCTACAGTGCAGTAGGAGGAACACTTGTGTACATCACTGATAAGGATGGAAATTGGTACAAGTTTTGAGAAAAGTAGCTTGATAATATGTATTCAAAACCTTAATGGATGGATCCTTTTACTCAGTAATTTCACTTTTAACTTCTAAGAAAACAGTTACAGGCAGAGAATTGATACAATATTAATGAACATTTATTGAACACTTGTCCTAAGTGCTTTACATACGTTATTCCACTTAATACCCTGATATTTCTATGATAAGAGCCCTGTTATTATCTCCATTTTATAGAACAGCCAAGAGAAGCTTAGAGTTGTTAAAACAAAACTTATCTAAGGCCACACAGCTGAGTGGCTTAGACAAGTGACTCAGGTCCAGTGCTTTCTAGAAGTCCACTCAACCCCGTGCTATATTTCCCACATGGTGTTTTTTACCACTAAAATATAGAGCTATTTTAAATATCCTAAAATAGATGAATAGTGATAAATGATACATCCTCACTGAAAATTGTTTTCAGACTGCTTATTAAATATAGGGAAAATATGGTCCATTTCAATTTTTAAAAGTAGACTGTTCAGTACAGTGTAGCCTTAATGTTAAAATTTATGGCATATTATCTGAAAAGGCTACCTACTATGAGACCGACTATTTGACATTCTGGAAAAGGCACAACTGTGGATCAGCTGGCTGCCAGGGGGTGGGGGTAGAGAGGGATGAATTTGTTGGAGCACAGAAGATTTTTAGGGCAGTGGAACTATTCTATGTGATACTACAATGGTGGGTACATGTCATGAGACATTTGCGTAAACCCATAGAATGTACTACACCAAGAGTGAAGCCTAATGTCAACTATGGACTTTGGGTGGTGATGGTGTGTCAATATGCGTTCATTGGTTGTAACAAATGTACCACTCTAGTGTGAGATGTCGATATGAGGGGAGGTTATGCACGTGTAGGAGCAGGGGGCATATAAATAATCTCTGTATTTTCTGGTCAGTTTTGCTATAAACCTAATACTTCTCTAAAAAATAAGGTTTATTAATTTTTGTTAAAAGTGTGGCATATTAAGAAAACTGGAGGAAAATACAGTTTTAAAAGCTACCATTATGTAACTTTAAAAATAAGCAGTCTAAAAAATAAATTATACTGTATAATTCTGATTTTAGCATCTATGACATATTAAAAATAACTAGAGGTGAATACATTATAATGTTGCTAGTCTGGATGATGGGGTTATAAATGCTGTTTCTCTGTGATGCTTCAAAACTGAGATGCTCATAGCATTGCGTTAAATCTTTATACCTTCTGCCCTTCATTCAATAGTCAATATATATACATATATATATATATATATATATATGTATATATATAT
>RJWK010057579.1:0-14101 GCA_004363435.1 Platanista minor
TTTTTTTTTTTTTTTTTTTTGCGGTATGTGGGCCTCTCATTCTTGTGGTCTCTCCCGTTGCAGAGCACAGGCTCTGGACACTCAGGCTCAGCGGCCATGGCTCATGGGTCCAGCCGCTCCGCGGCATGTGGGATCTTCCCGGACCGGGGCATGAACCCGTGTCCCCTGCATTGGTAGGCAGACTCTCAACCACTGCGCCACCAGGGAAACCCATATCTAGTGCTTTTTGTTAGTAATTGGGTTTTCCCAGTGTTGGGTTACCATGAAGAGCACTGCTATGAGCATTCTTTATGACTTTTGACACACCTCTTTCACACATTTGTTTTATTACTATTTCTAGGAGAGGATTTGATGCACCATAAAGTATGGATATGCATGCACAAAAGTTATTAGATTTGTATCTTTGCTCCTTTCAATAATTACAGAAAAGTATTGACAATTATCTCTTTAAATATATATTCTACACCATTCTCTCTTACTTCTGGGACTCCAGTTACACACATACTAAATTGTTCAATAATATTAAACACTCTTTAAAACCCCTTCCAAATCTGTAATTAGTTGAGAAATATGACAGTGGAAATACAGCGACTTTATTGCTGATAAAGCTGACTGGGGAATTTGATTCTTGAAGAGTATGGCCAGAAGGATATGCTAACATTGCTTACTTAGTCTGACCCACCTAGATTAATCGGATCTGAACCACCATAATCTTTCCTCACAGGGACAGAGCTTGCATGATTAAAATTTCTTATTACAAGGGAACCAAAGCAGAATACTATATCTGAAAACAGGCAGTCACAAAAGACACTGAAGTTCCCTAACATATATGTTTTCCCCATTATTCTGGCTAGAAATGTGCAAGATATATAGTTAGTCTAGGAATGTTTCTCAAAATGTGGTCCCTGGACTATCAGCATGAAAATGACCTTAGGAAGTTTTTAGAAATGCCAGGTTTCTAAATGTCCCACCTCACACTTGCTGAATCAGCTCTCCATGATTCTGATGTACACAAAAGTTTGAGGAACAACAGTTAGCTTATAGATTCTCAACCCTGCCTGCATACTGGAACTTTAATAATATCCAGACCATCCCAGACCTATACAATCACAACATCTTGGAATAGAGCCCTGAACATATTTTTATTATTATTGTTTGTGTGTGTGTGTGTGTGTGTGTGTGTGTGTGTGTGTGGTTTTAGGAGCTTCACAGGTGACTCTAATATTCATTCTGAACTGCAAACTACTGACTCTAGTCAAAGTCTCTCCCAATGTAAACATGAGGCAAGGGGATGATGATTGACCTAACAAAATTATGAAATAATCTCAGTGTATAGAAGGTCTTCTTCAACATGACACTAATCTCAAAATCTAGAATATTTTTTAACTTTGACAACTTGAATCTTATCATTTTAAAAATTCTTTATGATAGTATTTATCTTAAAGAAATCAAATGGCATTCTTGTGTGTGTAGAATATAGTTGAACTAATTGACTGAAGTGAACAAAGTTACAAGATAAGACATAAATATGAATTCCTGTATACAAGCAACAAAGAAGATAGAAAGTAAAAATTTTAAAATAGTACAATTTACAAAAGCATCATAAAATGTAAATAGGTAGTAATAAATATAAGATCTTCAAAACCTATAAGATATTTTTGAGAAAAATAAAGACAAATACAGGGATATATTACATTCATAGTTTAAATGACAATTCTGTAAATAAGCCTATTATCTCCAAATTTATCTATAGAGTAAACATAATCCACATTAACATATCAGCTTTTAAAATTTTTAATTGGGACATGATTCTATAATTCTCATTTATATATGTACATATATGTATATGTATATAGATAAATATACACAATGTTAACCTAAAACAAATACACTGTCAGTTATTTTTCCAACAAGAAAATTTGTTTATTTGGGATCAGAAGAGAATTGCATTTCAGGGTTTGCAACCAAGTCAGACCATGTGCAAGGGGAAGGAGAACACTTACAGAGGGGATAAAGAAGTTGGGAGGGTTATAGTAAACAAAGAGTCTGTGGCTTTTCATTGGCTGAGTTTTTCCCAGAAAAGAAGAGGAGTTTTCTTCCTGTTGGGCTCCTTGGGGTTGGGAACACTGTGACAGCAAGGAGGCCGAAAAGGGTTTCTGGGGTGTGGATAATGTTCTGTTTTTTGATGTGTAAGCTTGTCACATGTAATTATTGAAATGTAAATTGTATGTTCACTTTACTAAATGTATGCCTGTTCAAATAAAATTTCCAAAACAGGTGATTCTAACCTCTACTAAAAATTACAGAAGGTGAAAAAATATAGGGCACAATTGTTAATGTATTATCCTTTGCTCATCTATGTACACATATATATTTGCAAATGTCTAAAAGATATCTCCTTAGTATGATGATGTACTTCAAAGTGTGTGAGATAAGGCACAGTAATTTTTAAAAACAGCTTTATTGAAATATAATTTACATATCATAAAATTCACACATTTAAATTTCACAAACACCACAGTCAATTCTAGAATTTTTTTGTCACCTCAAAGAGAAATCTATCCCATTAGCTATTACTTCCTATTCTATTGTCTTCCTTTTGCTTGCTTTAGGTTTAGGTTGCTCTTCATTTCCTATTTTCATAATTTGGAAAGTAAGGTTGTTGATTTCAGATGTTTCTTCTTTTCTAAGGGAGGCATCTACCAGTATAAATGTCCTTCTAACTGCATCTCATAAATTTTAGCATGTTGTGTCTTCATTTTTACTCAGTTCAAAATATTTTCTGATTTCCCTTTTGATTTCTTATTTGAGCCATTGGTTATTTAGGATTGTGTTGTTTAGTTTCTACATATTTATGAATTTACCAAATTCTATTTGTTATTGACTTCTAAATCAATTACTTTGTGGTTTGAGAACGTATTTTGTATGGTTTTTCTATTTTGTTGAATTTGTTGAGGTTTGTTTTATGTTCTAAGGTATGATCTACACTGCAGAATGTTCATTGTGTACTTGAGAAGAATGTCTATTCTGCTGCTAGAGGGTATAGTGTTCTATTGATGTCTATTACATCATTTGGTATATATTTAAAGCTGGTCAAGTCTTCTATTTCTTGCTGGTCTTTTTTCTTGTTATTCTATTTATTACTGGAAGTGAGGTATTAAGTCTTTGACTATTATTGTTGAAATGTTGAATTATCCATTTTCCTTTCATTTCTTCCAGGTTTGCTTCATGTATTTTGGTGGTCACTTATCAGGTGCATATATCTTTTTAATTGTTCTGTGTTGATAGATTTCCCCTTTTAGTTTTATAAATGCTTTTTTTAACTTTAGTAATATTTTTTATACTAATTTCTCTTTTGTCTGACATGAATATAGCTACTCCAGATTTTTTGTGGTTGCTATTTACATGATATATCTCTGTTTCTATCCTTTTACCTTCAATCTATTTTTATATTACGTCTAATGTGTGCCTACTATAGACAAAATACAATTGGGTCTTATTTCTTCATTCAGTCTGATAATCTCTGCCTATTAATTATTAATCCATTACATTTATCATTAACCACATTAAATTTATGAGGCTGATTAATTGGTGAAATTTCATGGGATCTAGTGTGTGGATGTATTAGGATAGCCTCTACAGGTGAAGAAAGAAAGCTGGCGGGCATTGCTCCACCAGATACTTAGAGTGAGATAAATTACTTGATGGGCCCATTTGAAGGGAATATATATACCACATTTTCTTTGATGGTCTAACTGAGGGTCAACATTTTTTTTTTCTCAGCCGCATAGAAAACATTTAAAACTTGTTGGCTTAACTTGTTGTTAATAGTTTCTGTCAGTACTAGACAACTCTGTCATTGTAATGTGTAAGCAGCCATGAACAGTGAATAAACAAATGGACATAACTGTATTCCAGTAAAACTTTATTAACAAGAACAGATGGTCAACCCATGGTTCATGGTGAGTTGAACCCTGTTCCAGGTCATTTACTGTCTAATCTTTAAAACTTTCTAGAGTAGGAAAATGGATTGAAGCTGGTCTAAAGTGCCTTTTGGGTTTAATATCCAAACAGATCAATGGTGTAAGAAGTGTCTCTGCACATGGGGATACTGTGTGGACCCTCTGACACTCCTCAATAATAGAAGTCAGAGTATAAAAACCAAGACATTTTGTGGTGAAATCAAGTTGTCTTCTACAAGCAACTTTTATTACTTTGCATAATAGCCTCTTACTGAACCACAGGACACCAAATAATCATGTGAACTGAAATGCAAATCCTGAACTGGGGAATATGAGCCACAAAACTATTTAATTAGTTAGTTGCATCATAATCATAATTCCATGATTAAGCATAAATTCTAATTGTTTATTTACGTACCTATCTATCTATATTATCTGAGCAAAATTAGAAGGCATAATAAGTTACATAGCAGGTGTTTCACAGTTTCAAACAACTACACCTCTTGAATTACATCCTATTTGTCTATGCACTCATATGGATTTATGGACAATCCCCTTATGGTTAAAGCATTAAAAGATTTTGGTTTTGGTTTTCCTATGATTTGGTGTAATATGCTAGCATATTATAGACTTACAGAAGTTTTCTTCTGGATGGTAGTGTAAATGGAAAGTTTTCCCAGTGGGAAACAGTTTGAACAATATATCTTATTGCTTAGATTCCTGAATGAAAAAATGGCCAGTGGTATGAATTTATACTGATTTGTAGACAGTGGCTGAATATTGACAAAGGAATGAGTATGGGAATGGCTCTCTTACTATACTCAGTTTTAGAACAGAATATATGAAACAATTTTAGACAAAATTTAAGAAAAAAATTTTGAAAATATACAGAGGAATGTGATTTTTGAGAAAAGGAAAATATATGATGTGAACAATAGGGCATACCCCAGAGATATTACAGGTTCAGTTCCAGAATACCACAATAAAGCAAATATCATAAAAAAGTGAGTCAAAAGCATTATGTCTAAAAACAATGTACATACCTTAATTTAAAAATATTTTATTGCTAAAAAATGCTAACCATCATCTGTTTTCAGTGAGTTATAGTAGTAACATCGAAGATCTCTGATCACACATCACCATAACCAATATAATAGTGACAAAGTTTGAAATATTGTGAGAATTACAAATATGTGACACAGAGACATGATGTGAGCAAATGCTGTTGGAAAAATCGTTCCTATAGATTTGTTGAATGCAACGTTGCCACAAACATTCAATTTGTGAAAAACACAATATCTGTGAAGCACAATAAAGCGAAGTGGAATAAAATGAGGAACACCTGCCTATTTGTTTCATCTTTATTCTTAGGGCACTTTATGAATCACTGAAAAGAGAGATGGAGCCTGAAAAAAGAGCAGTGGTACACTGAGCAAAGGGAATATACAACAAATTTGATGACAAGGAGACTAAAATTTGCAGGGCAGGGTATTAAAAAGATCAACATGGAGCAGAAGTTTCAGAAATCTGCAGGTGGATTCCTTTGATTCTTTGGGAAAATAATAAATTCTAACTGATGAGAAGAAAACTCCACAAGCTCTGGCAGAGACACACACTGGGAACTGTGAGCTGAAGACAGATGCCAGTGACGGAAGTGCTGTTAGAGATGGTGAAGTTCTACCAACCAGATAAACCTTGTTAAACCCTCCAGATATTCAGTTAAAGTCCCTGAAAGGCTATCTACCAGTAGTAAAACTACCCATATAGTAAGGGCTCTGGAGACATGTCCTAACAAATCTAGAAATCAAGCCTCAGCAGGATCAAGATGAAATACCTGGAAATTAACTGTCTATCAAAACAAACTCAACACTCCCTTTAAGGAAGAAAACACAAATTAAACTTTGAAAAATGGAGCAACCACAATGTCCTCCATAAAATCAGATATTACTTTACATATGAAGAAGCAAAAAAATATATTGCATTAGCAATTTAAAAAAAGAGGTCAAGCAATACTACGATACTAAGTATACTACAAGGATACCTCTTTTTAAATAAGGCATTATTTATTAATCTTCAAGGTGAACAAAAAAGTTAATGCCTTTGTGGATTAATTCAGTATAAGTATCAAGATATCCTTGATATAAATTCAGCATCTTCAGTGACTTGACTGCCAAAATAATCTCAAATTACACCCAGATTATCATTATTTTTTTAAAGTTTTACTGAAGATTTTAGAAGTAAAAAAAATGCATATAATTTTATTTAAACTCTATCATTAGGTATATTTTTTCTCAAGGCCTGTCTCCTCCCTAACTCTCAGTTTTTCTTTTTCTTCTTCCAGTCTTCGGCTCTATTCCTTCTAATCTCCTTATTACTTAGCAAGCTAGATTCAATCTGCCTTGTAAAACCTCAAGTCCAACCTACTGTGAATAGAGACTCCATTAAAACTAGCTGGTACTTAAAACATATTCCAAACAAAACTCTTTACTGATTAAATATAATAATTATACCAGTGGCTAAGAGTATAAAACTATTCCAAATATAATTATATTTGGATAAATTGACCAAGTTGCTCTGTTATTTTTGAAATTCATGATAGAGATACTTACTTAACTGATGGGTACCTTTATTGGTCCTCACCTTCTGGTGTCTTTTGAGTAGCAGCAATAAGTGTCATTTAACACTACTAATCTAAATAAGGACATTGTATTTGCTATCTACTTCTGTGTAACAATAGTGCTGCAAACTTAGCAGCCTCCTCGCTTTCTCAAATCCAGTTAGGCAGAGAGTCTCACCTAGCAAGATCGACATTAAAATCTATGTAATGTAATTTTATACAAATCATCACCTTTATTATATTTTACTTGTCATAGATGAGTCACAGTTCTCACTTACTCAAAAGAAGAGAATAATACAAAGACATGAATATCAGGAATTTGGGATGATGGAAACCAACTTAGAGTCTGTCTGCCACAGTCGGGCGGTATATTCTAGTATTAGAATTGAGTGTTTCTAAGAAGCAAATGTATTCCAGTAGCGATTTACCTAATGACTTTGATCCATTCTATTTCTAGAAGGGTTAATTGGTCCCAAATATTGCAATAAATAAATAGCAGCAATAAATATCACATGTTTTGAAAAAAGAAGAAAACAAATTTAAGCAGGGATTTCAGAGAGCAAATTAAAAGAGGATAGTTATGAAGTGGAAATGGAAGTCTCTGTTCTCCTATCCAAATCTAACTGGCTTCATAAATATTAGCATCCTGGATACAGAATGGAAAGATATTAAATAAATGTATTAATTTTCTAGTATTGCCATATGAAATATTGCCACAAATTCAGCAGTTTCGGGCTTCCCTGGTGGCGCAGTGGTTGAGAGTCCGCCTGCCGATGCAGGGGACGTGGGTTCATGCTCCGGTGGTCCGGGAAGATCCCACACGCCGCGGAGCGGCTGGGCCCGTGAGCCATGGCCGCTGAGCCTGCGCGTCCGGAGCCTGTGCTCCGCAACGGGAGAGGCCACAGCAGTGAGACGCCCGCGTACCGCAAAAAAAAAAAAAAAAAAAAATTCAGCAGTTTCAAGCAATAGTCACTTATTATCTCACAATTTGTAGGTCAGAACCCTGGGCACGGTATAGCTCAGCTGTTTCTCTGTTACAGGTTTCACAAGGAAGAAATCAAGGTATCAGCAGAACTGTGTTCATTTTAGAGGCTCTGTGGATGAATCCTCTCCAAGCACTTTCAGATTGTTGGCCTAATTCAGTTCCTTAGGGTTGTGAGACTGAGGTTTCTATTTCTTAACAGTTGGTTATGGGTGATTCTCAGCTTCTAGAGCCTACCCACATTCCTTGGCTCATGTCTACCTTCCTCTAAGCCAGCAGCAGATGGTCAAGTGCCCCATATTCTTCAGCTCTCTCTGATCTATCTGCTTCGTTACTCCTCTGCTTTGAGTCAGATAAAGTTCTTGGATATTAAGGGCTCAGGCTACTGGATTGGGCCCACCAAGATAATCTCTTTATTTTAAGGTCCCAAACTATAATTACTTCTGCAACGTTCCTTCTGCAGTCTAACCTATTCAAAGGTTGTAAGGATTAGGACATTAGCATCTTTACTGAGAGCATTTCTCTGCCTATCACAATAAGCCATAAAATGACATTAAAGTCATAATGAAATTTCTTTTTTCTATAAGAAAAAAGAAAGTTTTATTATTTTGCTGTCACAAAAGATGGTATAAACTGATAATTCAAATGTGTGGCAGAGAGTTAAGAGTTTTTGGCTATACTCGCTCTTATCGAAGAAAATACAACTTCTCCAGAAGTACATTTCATTGTAACTAATCTCAACAATAGCATTATTTCTAGAGCAGTGAAATCTAAGATGATTATAAAACATTTTGGCATCTCCTGTACAATATAAGCAGTTCTTGGATTTACGAGAAAAATGTGGAGGACGCCAAAATCTTTTTATGCACAATTATCTGTTGGTTTGGCAACACAGCAATAGCCAATATTTCACAAAAGTAATGCCAAATTTTTGGCTTAACAGAATTGAGAGGTTTTTGGTTATTTTTGGAAGTTTTGTTTCATGTGAGTTCTTACAGGCATCAAATGGTCCTGAAAGACTTGATACATTTTGTACATTTTATATGTTTGTATTTGGTGAACTCTAAGTATGCTCAGCAACTGTATTTCAAGTCAGGATATGCTTCACAGAACAAAGTTAAGCACTCACTGACCCTGAGAAGAATTTCAACTAACATAGCAATAATAATGGCTGATGTTGTTTGCTTCCTCTATAAAACACTGTGCTAAGCACTTCCATGAACTATCACATTTAATTCTGGTTGAATGGCAGGCATCATTGTTGTCCCAAGTTCAAAAATGATAAAAACTGAGGTTAACATTAAAACTCATACTGCTCATATCTTATAGAGTTAATTGTTAAGCTGTGAATGTCTATTTTTAGCACCTGGGACCTTAATTTTTACTTTGCACTCCCTACACACACACATACACACACCCACTCATACACACACACACACACACACACACAAGGTATATGCCTAAATTTAAAAATTACACACTACCAGTATACATCTTAAGACTTCAGTGTTTGTCCCTAGCTCAAACCATGGTGCCCTGGTATTAAGAGTCAGCAAGATGCTAGAAACATTAAATGTGACTGCTTTTAGAAATTCTAAAACTATTTTCTTTTATAAGACACTCACATTCATGATTTCCATTGTATTATTTTCTAGTTTTGAAGTGAAGTTATGCTGCTACTTTTGGCAGGACCTCTTATTATGCCAATTTAGCTTGAAGTGAAGCCACGAGTAAGTTACGTTGACAAGGCAAAACACAGTAAATTACAAATTAAGTTATACCACCAGTTCTATAGATTCTGGGTGCCATAAAGGGCATTATGTTAAAAGAGATGCTAAATGAGTTCCTGAAGGTTTGAAATATTTGGGACAAAATACACTGGCTGAAATCCAAGATATCAGATAATTGAACTTAGCTCCTTTACTGGGAGTAATTAGGCCTAATTTGCATAGGTAAGGTCATTTGAACAACTTTCTGGTCGAAAATAAAGCTAATTGAGATTAATGACTCTTAAACACATTGCTTCTCTACTTAGCATATCAAGGCAATATTACCTGGAGAACAGAAAATGCTTCAAGAATTCTATTAAGAAAGTTAGGGTAATAGGCTTTTTCATTCTTTCACTCATTTTGTCATATAACATTGTTATAGGTTTCCATAATACATGGTACATTATTTTACAAAACAATTTTAAAGGCAGCCTTAAAGAAATAACAAATTTTGGATTTTCAGTAATTTTCCATCTGTTCACCTTATTTTTCCTACACTCATTCATTTCTCAATATATTCACAAACTTTCTTCCCACGTGTAACTGCTACAAATCTGGCATAATTTTCTTCTCTTTTAAAGATGAAGACACTGATATTTAGAGAAATGAAGTTAGTTACTAAAGATGACATAGCTAGTAAATAGTAAAGCCAGGATCTCAACCCAGATCTATTCAACCTCCCAAGCCATTTCAAAACCTAAATCACGATAAATAGAATGAGATGCACATAATTTACCTACAAATGTACAATTCTCGATTTATAGTCTCATTATGTGTTTCATATCAGATAAAAAGCAGAAGATAGATGCATGTATTTGTTTTGAGCAGCATTGTGTTATCTATAGACATACAAACTCACAAATTAGAATAATTTTAAAAACTGTATTATGACATCAGTTTTGTCAAAAAAATCAATAGTGATTATTTAGAAAGATAGGGTAATACATTTGGTCTAGACACAAAGTTTGGCTAAGTATGTACTTAAAACAAACTTGGCTCTCTACAAATGCTTGTTGACTAATTGACCTGTCACTAATTCATCACACTGTAAAGATAGCTGACAAGTAAGACAAATTAGGTCTGTGGGGTTTTTTTGTTTTTAATTTTATGTATGTATTTATTTATTTATTTTTGGCTGTGTTGGGTCTTCGTTTCTGTGCATGGGCTTTCTCTAGTTGCGGCGAGCGGGTGGGGGGAGGGCACTCTTCATCACGGTGCGCAGGCCTCTCACTGTCGCGGCCTCTCTTGTTGTGGAGCACAAGCTCCAGACGCGCAGGCTCAGTAGTTGTGGCTCACGGGCCTAGTTGCTCCATGGCATGTGGGATCTTCCCAGACCAGGGCTCGAACCCGTGTCCCCTGCATTGGCAGGCAGATTCTCAGCCACTGTGCCACCAGGGAAGCCCAGGTCTGTGGGTTTTAACTAGGACTACAATTTCTCCCTTTTCATAGAAACATATAGGCAAGCCCATGACCTGAATGCCTAAGTGTGATCCAACTACTGAAATCAAAAAGAAAACTGAATTTTGGCCCTCTACCCACTAAAATTTCTATGTTGCAGTTTTAACCCCCAGTACCTCACATTGTGACTGTATGTAGAGATAGGGCCTTCAAAGAGGTAATTAAGGTAAAATGATCTCATTTAGGATAAGTCCTAAGGCAGTATGACAGCTGTCTTAATAAGAAAGGAAATTAAGACACACAGAGAGAAAGACATCAGATATGTGCACACAGACCAGGGACAAGTATGTGAGAACACATCCAGAAAGCAGCCATCTGCAAGACAAGGGGAGAGCCTTTGGAAGAAACCAAACATGCTGACGCCTCGATATTAGACTTCTGACCACCAAATCCGAGAGAAAATAAATTTCTCTTGTTTAAGCCACCAAGTCTGTCGTATTTTGTTATGGAATCCCTAGCAAACTAACACATGCTCCCTTCCATTAAAGCAGTTAAACTCCTTTTCCCAGGAAACTGATAATTGTACACATTAGCATCTATAGAAATCTATTAGAAAAGATCTACATGATAGAATTTAAAGGGGATTACTTCATTAGTTTCTTAGTAGGAAAAGGCATTCAGCTCTCAGAATGGAAGCATTTTAAGCCCTTTCTTTCTTTATGGCTTTCTGAGGTTGGCATTGTCCAAATTCATTCCTGCTTTAGGCATCCAAATGTTTCCTGCCACACTCTGCTTGTCAGTTTAATACTGGTTTTGGCTAATGCAGACCATTCCTACTCCTGTGCCAGGAGTAAATGAGTAAACCAAGATATTGTGACTGAGGAAAGCGAAAATAAAAGCCATTTGGCACCTCAAGAGAAAGGCATTTTAATAATCTATTGCTACATCATACATTACCATAAATTTTAGTGACTTAAAATAACAAACATTTATTATTTCAGTTTCTGCAAATCAGGAATTCACGTGCTACTGAGCTAGATCCATCCAGCACAAGACCTCTTACAAGGTCACAATTTAGGTTTTGCCCAGTGCTTGCAGTCATCTCAAAACTCAACTGACGGAGAATATACAACTGATCTTCAAGTAGTTGTTGGCAGGACTCCTGTCCTCACTGGCTACTGGCAGGAGACATCATTCCTTGCCATGTGAGTGTCCCTGAAAGACTAGATTATAGTCACAATATTATACTATAAACTTCAAAGTCCCAAAGAGACTAGATCTCATTTGTTCTCACCACATAAAGGAAATGATGTGATGTGATAAAGGTATTAGCTAACTCTATGATGGTAATCATATTGCAGTGTATACATGTATGAAATCAACACATCGTACACTTTAAACTTGTACAATATTATATGTCAATTTTTAAAAAACACAGGAACTAACGTCTCTCGCAGAATGTGAAAATTAAGACAGTAAAGCAGAAGTCATAGCTTTTATGTAAATCAATCTAAGTGGCATCCCATCACTTTTATTATATTTCATTCATTATAATCAAGTCAGTAGTTCCAGCCCACACTCAAAGGGAGGGTATCACATAAATTTGTGAATACCAGGAGGTGGGGATTATTGAGACCCTATTAGAAGCTGCCTACCACAAGGGCAATATTTAGGACAGAATTCTTAGAACTTTCTCCATCCTACAATAATATTAACTCAGTTTCTTTTTTTAGAAGTTAGAAGTCATTCCACTTAGAAAACTTTTCTTTATTATTCTTAGTTGTTAAAAATGTTAATAAATATCTAAATTATCCAAGTTATAATCAATTGCTCTACCAATGCATCAAGCTAGGACACACAGGTAAGGGACAGGGATTTCCAAAGTAATACAAACTTAATGATCATTCTGACATTTTTCATAGGAATTTCAGTGAGTAGAAGGCTTTTTTCCTGCATATCAAGGCAGAAACTCCTCTCCAAATTTCAAATAATTTGAATAGATAAAATAATGCCAGTATTAAAAAAAAAAATCCATCTTTATCTCTTCCTTCCTTCCTTCCTTCCTTCCTTCCTTCATCTTTCTCTTAAGTAAAAAGACTTAAACAAGTTTCACAAGCATCCTGTCTAGGAATAGTAACGAAAACTAACCAAAACTCTAACCAAAACTCATTAATAACAACAAAAAATTCACAAAGACCTAAGTATGGTAGAGACTAGCTTCCACCTACCATTCCAACTTCATCTCCTGCAGCACCCTCTTCTTTATTCATGGCAGAATATTGTATAAGGAGTCATAAACTTTTATATCTCAAAGCATTGGGTATGCCATTTGCTCTGCTTAAAGTTTTTCTCTTTATCTCCTAATTACAAGTACAAAAACAAAACCCCACAAACTTAATGTTTAAGGCTTAGCTTAAAAGTCCACACCTGACTTAAAGCATTTCCTGACCAGGACTTCATCTCAAGAAGAATTAACTACGCCCTTCTTTGTTAACTAAAATAATTTTTATAATAGTCCCAGTTAAAATGTCATCCTAGTTAAAAAGTAGAAAATTTAAAAGTTAGTTCAATTACGTGGCTCTGGACGGCTCTGGATACCACCATCTACGGTGTTGGGGGAGTGTTATTTCCCATGGTTTGACTATGACACTGCAATGCCCATACAAAAGAAGGAAAATTGAGGAAATTTATTAAGGAAATATAAAAATGGCCCTATGCAATTTGGGAGATCACCTGCTGACATTGGTACTGGGAAGAAAAGAGAGATTTGAGAGGAAAATTTTATTTCATGTCATGAATATTTTTCAAACTAACTTTCCTGCTTCGTTTATTAACACAAGATGTTTTTTGATCTGGTCAGCATCTTTAGAAGAAATTGTCCCCCTTTCATGTCATTTGTTTTAGGTGAGTTTGATCACATCCCTGGGTTCCAAAAATAGGACTGGGGGTTTTACTTGACTAAAGTTCAAGAGCCAACTATTAATGAACTTGCCAGAATAGAAACCAGAGTGAGGCAGCGAGCAGATGAAGGACTGAATTAATTTTTTTCAATGAAATGGTTAAGCACCTAGATCCATAGGTGATTGAATACAAAACTACCCTTTGATTTTTCAGTTTTTGTGAGCCAATTAATTATCTTATATTTATTAAATTAGTCTAAGTTGAGATTTTTGCCACTTCCAACAAGAGGAATAACAATGAGTAGAAGGGTTAGTGAAATTCCCAAGCACTGATTTCTCCATGAATATTTTAAAAGAATTTTCCAATGGGCTATCTTATAACATAGGGTAAATATGTTTCCCCACCCACGATGTATTTGCTGTGTGACTATGGGAAAATTAGATTAGACAAACTTTTTATTTTCCTTATAGTT
>RJWK010057580.1:0-14101 GCA_004363435.1 Platanista minor
AGAAAATTGAAATTGTATCAAGTATCTTTTCTGACCACAATGCTATGAGACTAGATATCAATTACAGCAAAAGATCTGTAAACAATACAAACACATGGAGGCTAAACAATACACTACTTAATAACGAAGTGATCATTGAAGAAATCAAAGAGGAAATCAAAAAATACCTAGAAACAAATGACAATGCAGACATGACGACCCAAAACCTATGGGATGCAGCAAAAGCAGTTCTAAGAGGGAAGTTTATAGCAATACAATCCTACCTTAAGAAACAGGAAACATCTATAATAAACAACCTAACCTTGCACCTAAAGCAATTAGAGAAAGAAGAACAAAAAAAAAACCAAAGTTAGCAGAAGGAAAGAAATCATAAAGATCAGATCAGAAATAAATGAAAAAGAAATGAAGGAAACAATAGCAAAGATCAATAAAAGTAAAAGCTGGTTCTTTGAGAAGAGAAACAAAATTGATAAACCATTAGCCAGACTCATCAAGAAAAAATGGGAGAAGACTCAAATCAATAGAATTAGAAATGAAAAAGGAGAGGTAACAACTGACACTGCAGAAATACAAAAGATCATGAGAGATTACTACAAGCAACTCTATGCCAATAAAATGGACAACCTGGAAGAAATGGGCAAATTCTTAGAAAGGCACAACCTGCCAAGACTGAATCAGGAAGCAATAGAAAATATGAACAGACCAATCACAAGCACTGAAATTGAAACTGTGATTAAAAATCTTCCAACAAACAAAAGCCCAGGACTAGATGGCTTCACAGGCGAATTCTATCAAACATTCAGAGAAGAGTTAACACCTATCTTACTCAAACTCTTCCAAAATATAGCAGAGGGAGGAACACTCCCAAATTCATTCTACGAGGCCACCATCACCCTTATACCAAAACCAGACAAGGATGTCTCAGAGAAAACTACAGGCCAATATCACTGATGAACATAGATGCAAAAATCCTCAACAAAATACTAGCAAACAGAATCCAACAGCACATTAAAAGGATCATACACCATGATCAAGTAGGGTTTATTCCAGGAATGCAAGGATTCTTCAATATATGCGAATCAATCAGCGTGATACATCATATTAACAAATTGAAGGAGAAAAACCCTACGATCATCTCAGTCGATGCAGAGAAAGCTTTCGACAAAATTCAACACCCATTTATGATAAAAACCCTGCAGAAAGCAGGCAAAGAGGGAACTTTCCTCAACATAATAAAGGCCATATATGACAAACCGACAGCCAACATCGTCCTCAATGGTGAAAAACTGAAAGCATTTCCACTAAGATCAGGAACAAGACAAGGTTGCCCACTGTCACCACTCTTATTCAACATAGTTTTGGAAGTTTTACCCACAGCAATCAGAGAAGAAAAGGAAATAAAAGGAATCCAAATCGGAAAAGAAGAAGTAAAGCTGTCACTCTTTGCAGGTGACATGATACTATGCATAGAGAATCCTAAAGATGCTACCAGAAAACTACTAGAGCTAATCAATGAATTTGGTAAAGTGGCATTCCTATACACTAATGATGAAAAATCTGAAAGTGAAACAAGAAAACACTCTCATTTACCATTGCAACAAAAAGAATAAAATATCTAGGAATAAACCTACCTAAGGAGACAAAATATCTGTATGCAGAAAATTATAAGACACTGATGAAAGAAATTAAAGTTGATACAAATATATGGAGAGATATACCATGTTCTTGTATTGGAAGAATCAATCCAAGTGAAAATGACTCTACTACCCAAAGCAATCTACTGATTCAATGCAATCCCTATCAAACTACCACTGGCATTTTTCACAGAACTAGAACAAAAAATTTCACAATTTGTTTGGAAACACAAAAGACCCCGAACAGCCAAAGCAATCTTAAGAACAAAAAACGGGGCTGGAGGAATCAGGATCCCTGACTTCAGACTATACTACAAAGCTACAGTAATCAAGACAGTATGGTACTGGCACAAAAACAGAAATATAGATCAATGGAACAGGATAGAAAGCCCAGAGATAAACCCATGCACATATGGTCACCTTATCTTTGATAAACGAGGCAAGAATATACAGTGAATAAAAGACAGCCTCTTCAATAAGTGGTGCTAGCAAAACTGGACAGGTACATGTAAAAGTATGAAATTAGAACACTCCCTAACACCATACACAAAAGTAAACCCAAAATGGATTAAACACCTAAATGTAAGGCCAGAAACTATCAAACTCTTAGAGGAAAACATAGGCAGAACACTCTATGACATAAATCGCAGCAAGATTCTTTTTGACCCATCTCCTAGAGAAATGGAAATAAAAACAAAAATAAACAAATGGGACCTAATGAAACTTCAAAGCTTTTGCACAGCAAAGGAAATCATAAACAAGACCAGAAGACAACCCTGAGAATGGGAGAAAATATTTGCAAATGAAGCAACTGACAAAGGATTAATCTCCAAAATTTACAAGCAGCTCATGCAACTCAATAACAAAAAAACAAACAACCCAATCCAAAAATGGGCAGAAGACCTAAATAGACATTTCTCTAAAGAAGATATACACATTGCCAACAAACACATGAAAGAATGCTCAACATCATTAATCATTAGAGAAATGCAAATCAAAACTACAATGAGATATCATCTCACACCGGTCAGATCAAAACATCTACAAACAATAAATGCTGGAGAGGGTGTGGAGAAAAGGGAACACTCTTGCACTGCTGGTGGGAATGTTTATTGGTACAACCACTATGGAGAACAGTATGGAGGTTCCTTAGAAAACTACAAATAGAACTACCATATGACCCAGCAATCCCACTACTGGGCATACACCCTGAGAAAACCATAATTCAAAAAGAGTCATGTACCAAAATGTTCATTGCAGCTCTATTTACAGTAGCCAGGAGATGGAAACAACCTAAGTGTCCATCATCGGATGAATGCATAAAGAAGATGTGGCACATATATACAATGGAATATTACTCATCCATAAAAAGAAACGAAATGGAGTTATTTGTAGTGAGATGGATGGACCTAGAGTCTGTCATACAGAGTGAAGTAAGTTAGAAAGAGAAAGACAAATACCATATGCTAACCCCTATATATGGAATCCAAGGGAAAAAAAAATGTCATGAAGAACCTAGGGGTAGGACGGGTATAAAGACACAGACCTACTAGAGAATGGACTTGAGGATATGGGGAGGGGGAGGCTGTGACGGGGTGGGAGAGTGGCATGGACATATATACACTACCAAACGTAAGATGGATAGCTGCTGGGAGGCAGCCGCATAGCACAGGAAGAACAGCTCGGTGCTTTGTGGACGCCTGGATAGGTGGCATAGGGAGGATGGGAGCGAGGGAGACGCAAGAGGGAGGAGATATGGGAATATAGGTATATGTGTAGTTGATTCACTTTGTTATAAGGCAGAAACTGACACACCATTGTAAAGCAATTATACTCCAATAAAGATGTTAAAAAAAAAAAAAAGTGTGGTAATCCATTAGTAAGATCTGTAAGACCACAGGAGAGGAGAGTAGCAGGATCTGTGCTTCATATTTCTTATCCTGATCTAATCCTTTGACTTCAGCCCCATATGCTGCTCTTGAGGGAAGCAGCACCATTTGTAGACCCTCAAACTAAAGACTTTGACGCTTCATCCTTTCCCCGCTCACTGACCAATCCAGCTATCTGGTCCAAGTTTCTCTCTTTGTAGTAATGTTTAACTCCTAGTGGCCCAGAGACTACGTACCATCCAGCAAGCACCACTGACTCTGAATTCAAGAGCAACAATTGTCTCTTCACAGTTGTGCTTAGGGCTAATTCCTCAGCATGTTCTGAATGCTCAGACCCAAAAAGGAGATGGCAGAAGTGGGCTTAATTTCTTCAGAGCAGTGCTGCATACCTACCCCTAGTGACTGAGAAGCCTCAAGTTTTAGCTCCAAGGCTCTGACCATGTCACCAGCAGCAGCACAGCGAAAATTTGTGTATTTACTAGGTGCCAGACATTAAGCTAAGCACCTTTAATGTTCTACCAACTCTGTAAGTTGCATATGACTATTAGCCCCATTTTATAGAGGAGGAAACTGAGAGGTAAAGATGTTAAGTAACTTGCCCAAGGTCTAGTAAGGTTTTAAGTGGTTCACATGAGTCTGGAATTTCTCTCTAAATATTACATTTTATTGCTTATATCTTGGAAAAAGCAGTCAGGCAAAATTGTGTCCTATGGTTTTAAGTCATGCAGATTATATATTCTACTCTATAATAAATCTGAGTGTTTTAATATAAAAATTATATTGTTTCCCAAACATCTTAGTAAAGTTGATACTCCAACAAGAGATGATATATTTATCCTGAGGCTCTGTTCCCTGAGGAACTTCCTCCGGGAGTTCGGGTACAGTGTGAGAGAAACAGCAACAGGGCATTTGATTTTGCTCTACCTATACCAAATGATAAAATCTGTGAACTCAGAAAGCAGATGACATGATGATGTTCTCCATCCATCCATCCAACCATCCATCCATCTATCCATCCATCCCACATGTGTTTCTATGAACAATGGGGTGGAGGGTTCAAAAAAGAAAGAAGGCCTAGGGTACTCTAGGCAAAGAGAAATAAACATTTTCACTTATAATAAATACACAGATTGATAGCATTTGAAAATCACTTCCTACTTTCACAGAGAAAATAAAAGAAATAGTCATTATCAATTATAGGGAGCCATTAAGTTGGGTCATATAAATGGTCATGAAAGTAAATAGTTTTTTTAGAGCTCTAGGCCTCACTTCTTATTCCTCAGTTCAAGACCTTCGAGCCTTTGTCCTGTCACCTTTCCTAACATCAGTGACATGTTTCACATCTAAGTACTTGGAGGTAAAAGTTCTATGTCATCTCAAATCCCCATAAGCCAAAATGTTTAGGGTTAATAGCAACAAAGCATTTTGTAGCAAATTACAGATAATTACAAGCATGAAATAACACAGAACATATGTCAGCAATATACTCAATACTGAGGCCAAATTCCATAAAGATCAATTCCCTGGAGATTTCTGGGTCAACTCCCTAGAACTGTATTGTGTCTGCCACATGATACAACATCGCATACTTTCAGTTATGTGTCATCTCCTAAGGTATGTGTTCTTAATCTCCAGTATTTGATGAGTAACCTTCTGAAATGTATATAATTAATCCTATGTGAGAAACTTGGCCAATATAAACTGAAAACCTAAAGGCTGACCTTTAGTTGGCTTTAGCAGGTGACATTCTATATGTAGACAAAATAATCAAATAAACCAACTAACCAACCAGAATAACAACATTTTTTTTTTCTTTTTCTGTATCCAAAAGTGCAGGAACGTTGTCCCATGAACAGACGGTAGCATTCTGACTATCATACCAGCAACATATTGTTTACATGTGGGTTTGCTCCTCCATCCAAGTGCTGAGCCAATGCCAGACCTACATAAACCTGAGGCCTACAGCAGGAACCCAAGCTTGCTCACATAGGAGGAAAGTAAAATGACATGTGGAATCCCTGCTCCCAGCCTTTGACCAGCTGCAGAGGCCAGGCCTGAACACCATCACAAAGAGAGCTGGCTGTCAGCTTTGACCATCCTCTGGTGCCTTGTCAGCAATGGGCAAAGGCAGGCCTGCCACCAGGGAATGCAGAGGAGGAACAGGGAGCGACAAACTCAATACTAACCAAGTTGTTCCCAGGCAGAAGTAAAGAAGAAAATGCAGATCTTCAGGTCACACCTGCACTCCTTCCAGCCCCTTTACTACACCACTTTCCACTGTTGGAGACCAAGTAGCACTTGATCAGTAGATAACTGAATACCTGACATCTACCTCTAATACAGTGTATTTGTTTGCTAGGGCTGTCACAACAAAGTATTACAAACTGAGTGACCTAAACAACAGAAATTTATTGTCTCACAGTTCTGGAGGCTAGACGTCTGAGACCAAGGTGTTGACAGGGTTGGTTCCATCTGAGGACTGTGAGGGAAACTCCGTTCCACGCCTCTCCCCTGGACTCCGGTGGTTTGCTCTGGTGGTTGGCATTTCTGTTTATGGATTCATCATTCTGATCTCTGCCATGATGTTCACATGGTATCTCCCCTGTGTGTGTGTCTGTGTGTGTCTGTGTCCAAATTACCCCTTTTTATAAAGTTGTATTAGATTAGGGCCCACCCTAATGATCTCATTTTGATTTGATCATCTGCAAAGACCCTATTTCTAAATAAAGTCATATATTCAGGTGTGTTAGGACTTCAACATCTTTTGGGGGACATAATTCAATCAAAAACATGCGAGATAAAAATACCTCGCAAAGAGGTGAACTGAACTCTGTGACTCAGCCTAGAGCCTAAAGGCTCCCTTCTCACAAAATAGAGATTGCCTGGAAACAGGAAGCGGAGAGTGAGTCAGAGCACGGGTTAAGGTGCAGTTATCTGCCCTCTAGAGTAATAAGTGACCCAGTCAATGCCTGGGTTCTAAAAGGCAGGGTGAGGATTCTTGGGAACATGTTAAATTTAAGTGGCCACATCAGAGAAGATATTACCCATCTCAAGTCACAAAAACACTCATTATTTGTTTTGTTCAAATGGAAATTACCAGGATGCAAGGATGTATATATTTTTGTGCGAGTCCTGGACCTTTTATCCTCAGTTCTATTTTTATCCCTTCCACTCCTCTACATTCCATCTCAGGGGGCTGACTCTGCAGGCTTTGTTTCCCAGGATCCTGTGACAGGGGGATTCTGGCCAAGTCAGGCCAATGGGAGGTACTGAGAGTAGATGGGAGTGCAAGAGGAAAGGAAAAACCTCTCCTCCTCACGTGGCTTCTCTTGTAGCAGCTGCACATCCTCCATGGCTCAGGTTCCCTCTAGACAGTCGGTATTTCTCAAACTTCTTGCAGATGACCTGACCTTCTGAGCACACTACAACCCCCTTTTGGCCCTCTAGCCTAAGGGTGTTAGTGGTTTCTCTGGGTTGCCTTACTGACCCCTATTTGCCTCCAGCTTCCCCATCAACAGTTTAATCTATTCCCTGAATTAAATCTTCTCTGTTAGAATCTGAAAGCAGCAACACCTCAAAGGCAGTGAGCACACTCAGAGCCAGGTCTTGATCTCTATGTCATTCTCCACTAAAAGGACTCAGAGATATTTAGAGATATGGCTGACTTCAGCGCTGTGGTAGGGAAAGATTAAGACGAGCCTGGAATATCTTTTGGGATCAGAATGTAAGAAAGTACTCAAACAATAAAGGGGAAATGTCAAAAGGACACAGAAGCCAGAATGAAGTGGCTCCCTCTGGACAAAATAGGGACAACTTGAACAACAAAATAATGATAGTAACATTATAATTCATTAAACAAATTATGAAAACAAGATTTTGTCCTGATATGAATGGATTAATTAATTAAAGTTTGCTGAGGAACAGGATATTCACATAGTCTCAAAGTAAACTACCTCTTCAAATAGTAGCTATAAAGGGGGAAAGATTAACTTTATGGTAGAGAAGTCTGACAGACTACAAGAAAGTGATCAAAGGGAACATGATCAATAACAGGACAAACCAAAAATGTGTGTCACCTGATGGGGTGCATTGAGAACACAGCATCACTCCTATGTAACCTGAATCTAATCATGAGGAAACATCAAAGTCAAATTGAGAGATATTCTACAAAGTAAATGGCCTAGAATCTTCAAAAGTGACAAGATCATGAAAGTTTATGGTTGTTTCAAAATAAAAAGAAATAAATAAACCCCTCTGTTGAAAGCTTAAAGTGATTTCTGTTTTCTATACACTTGATTGACATCCTTACCTTCTAAATAGTATGCTCTTATAGGCAGACAGTTTCTTTATATCTTCCACAACACAAGCCCAGTGGCATGCACGTAGTTAATACCAAACACGTATTTGTTGATTTGACCAATGGAAGAACTCGATAGTCCATTTTAGTGAATTTGTAAACTTCAACTGGCAAAGCTAGTCAGTCCAACTGACTAAATTGGTCTGAAGGCTCCAAAGTCAATTATCCATCCTTATGATCTGTGGTAACATGCTGATTATTGGGCTTCACTTTATTTTTTTTTATTTTTTATTTTTTTTGCAGTACGCGGGCCTCTCACTGTTGTGGCCTCTCCCGTTGCGGAGCACAGGCTCCGGACGCGCAGGCTCAGCGGCCATGGCTCACGGGCCCAGCCGCTCCGCGGCATGTGGGATCCTCCCGGACTGGGGCACGAACCCTTGTCCCCCGCATCAGCAGGCAGACTCTCAACCACTGCGCCACCAGGGAAGCCCCTGGGCTTCACTTTAACCCCAGCCTAAGCATTGGTTATTTGGGTTTAATAGCATGCTTTTATTTAAACCCTCACATTGTCTTTTTGCCTACACAGCAACCCTGTGAGACAGGCAGGGTCGGTATTTTACCTCTACTCTATAGATGAGGACAAAGGAGAGAGAGTTAAGTGATTCAGACAAAATTACCCAGTTAGGGAGTAGCAAGCAGAGATTTAAACTCAGCTATTTCAACTCCAAATCTTCACACATATCTCTCTGAGTGTTCCTGCAGGTGACTTGTCCAGCCAATTGTTCCAAAAAGGATTTGAGTGGCTCAGGGTGTCAACAGCTTCAAATCCACATATGAAGGATCACATGGTTAGATGATAATGTCTACCTCTTAAAGTAAGCTCCCTCTCTCTTTGACAGAGAATTTGAGTAGCATCTTACCAACACAGACTTAAAGACCCTTCAGATGATATAGGCAACAACACATTTATAAATAATTGTACTGTAAAACCTCTTAGACATCAGAAATGTGGGGCATAAAAAACTAAACAGTGATTTTCAAATGTCTAAAAAGGCATATTGCTAATAAATATTCTACAGATTAACAGTAAATAAATCAAGAAACACAAACAATAGGCTTGATATTGAAGCATGTTAGCTACATAAATATTTACATTTTGAAAAAATATTCAGGGGTACAAATACTTAAACTAAATTAGGTTCTATTTTACACTTTGCTCTGTTTTCCAAATTTTTCACAGTGAGCATCTTCTACTTAATCATCTGCTTTATCATTGCTATATTCCCAACACTAAATAGATTACTAAGTGGATCTTTGTTAGACTAATGAATCAATAATCAATCAACAACAGAATAATAAACTAAAATGTGGAGTCAAACTGTCCATAGTATTAAATTTTTACTACACATACTTCTCTCCATGTTCTACTACACTTCTCTCTACATTTTGGAAATCAATACTGCTTCAGATTACCAGACATTCCAACAAGATGTTAAAAGGCAAAATTGTAGACATTGCTGAGTTAATATTTAGTAAAACATTTAATAACTCTGCTGCTGCTGCAAAAAAAAAAAGAGCTTGTGAAAAAAGGCAGGTATAGGAATGTAGTCAAAATGGAGACTTCAAAACAAGAAAAATATAGTCCTGCTTAGCTAGAGTTAGGAAACTAAGCACTGACCTTATGCTTTTCCTTGTTCTCTTAAGTGACATTAACATAATTTCTAAGGATATGTAGGTGTGGCACCAGACTTCCCTGATGTATAGTGCAAAGTGGCCCAGTCATCTGACAAATCCTGTGGGATTAAAAGTGGAGCCTAGGGAACATAGACCAAGAAAAATGATGCCCCCATAAAACAACTTGTTCATGGGACTTCCCCTTCCGTGCTCCCAATGCAGGGGGCCCGGGTTCAATCCCTGGTTGGGGAACCAGATCCCACACGCATGCCGCAACTAATAAGTCCACATGCCGCAACTAAAACATTCCCATATGCTGCAACTAAAAGATGCCGGGTGCTGCAACTAAGACCTGGCGCAGCCAAAATAAATAAATAAAGTAAATAAAATAACAATGATTCTTAAAAAAAAAAAAGAAATAACTTCATTAAAAAAACTTAAAAAAATAAAACAACTTGTTCACTATATAGCATATATTCATGTAAGAACAAAGGCCAGCAAAAAAGTCATAGAACTCTAGATCTGGAAAGGATCTTAGATGCTACCAAGTTCAACCTCCCCCCACCCCCACCCCTACTTGCAGATGAGGACTCTAGGGCTAGAAATGGTGAAAGACCCACCCAGGTAGCAGAATTAGGAATAGAGAAATAGTTGTTGAAAGTCCCAATCCAGGACTCCTTCAGCTTCTCCATATTTTCCATAATTTAAATTTAAAATGCAAATATGGTGTAGAGTAAGGTTAGGAAACTTTTTCTGTAAAGGGCAAGATAGTAACTAATTTAGGCTTTGTAGGCCATATGTTCTACTACGGTCACTCAAGTCTGCCACTGTCGCATGAAAGCCACCAAAGACAAAACATAAACAAATGTGCCTGTGTTCCAATAAAATTTTATTTACAACAACAGGCACTAGGCTGGATTTGGCCTGTGGGCCGTAGTTTGATGACCCCTCCTGCTCTAGAGGAACAGCACTGCACTTCCTACAATTTTGGATTCACTGCCTTCAGATTAATTGCTCAGTCTATGCATGTGTGAGTGTGGAATAAGAGTTGCATTTTGACCCATATCCCCAAAGTGCCTAGAAAAGACAAAAACCTCTCCCCAACCAATGTCATAAATTATTAAAATCACATACTTATACACATACCTCAGAGAAAGTAAGTGTGAAAGGGTGGGGAAACAAGCCAATGAGAGAAAGTTCTGGTTATGAATCAGCTGCCTCTTTTTCCTCCTAGCCATTTAATTTGAGATCAAATCAAGTGGCCAAGCTTCTGTGTTTTTTGGTATTTAGGGTACTCATTAACTACCTATAAATCTCTGCTGCTCTCTGGTGGTAACATGAAACTGTTAGAAGACATTCCAGTAAAGTTGAGTACAGCAGAATTTAGAAACTGAATTTATATAATACTCTAGGACAATTAAAGAACGAAATAAGAGATGGAGAATTTTCAAACTTACTAGGCAGAATTATAACCAAATCCCTAAAATACTTCTATAAATGGTTTTCCTTAGTCTTAAATCCTGATTTTTTACTATCAGGAAAAGAACCAGTTTTTCTGATACCAGAAGTTTCTGTATTTTCTTCTTTCTCTAAAGCAGGAGCATCATAATTGATAAACCATGGCTCAGAAGCAGCTTTAATTCTTTCAAAATTTTTGGATAGGGCACAAAAAAGTGCAGCATAGAGTCAAAGGAGATTAAGTGTCTACCCGGCAGTTGGCTGACAGCAAAGGAGTTTTTAATGGAAATTACAATTCCAGGTGACATGTAGCTAAACGACAGCAGATTCTACTTCTCTTTAATGCTGAAAAAAAAAAGATACCTTATTTCTAATGGCTTAATCACACCAGAGGAGCAGAGAATCCACCTGCAGTTTTCTCATCACTGAAAACTGCCCTTTGGTGAGGGATTCACATTTCATACCAGAAAACAAAGTCAGACCGCTATATTCATATCAGCACGTTTGTGGTTCCTAGTGACTCAAGCCAAACAAGGAGGAAAGGGATTGCAGAAACCAGGGATAAGGAATAGTAGGAACAGGATAGCTTGAATACTCTGAGCACCAGGGTCATGCTCTTCCACGCACTGCAGTTAATGCATTCCAGCTCCAGCACAGAGACTAATACATTGTAGGGGCTCAATACACCATTACTGAATCGGTGGAGAAATAAATGAATTAAACATTAGTGTTTATGAGCATGGTTTATAAACTACATAGTACTCTACAAATGATCATTTTATCCATATTAGAAGTAGAGAAGAGGTAAATAACAAATCAGGAGATGACAGAAAATGGCATGGCTAATATGGAAGGAAGTTCTTTCCAAACTCATAATTCCATGACTCATTTCTCAGTATCACAGTATCACAGAACACTGGAGTTGAAAGGGATTTTAAGGCTTTTCTTGTCCAAAAATCCATCTGATGGTCTTTATTCACAATATTCCCACCAAACATTGGTTACCCAGCCTCTGCTCAAACACTTCCAGAGACAGGGAACTCAACATCTGCAAATACATTTTGTATTTGGGGTGGGAAAGGGAGTTGGAGCAGCCAGCAAGGGTAGAAAAAGAAGATTCCGGAGCTGTGCTGTTTAATACGGTAGCCAGTAGCCACAAGTGGCTACTGAGCATCTAAAATGTGACAAGTTCGAACTGAGGAATGCTATGATTTTGAAGACTTAGTACAAAAAGAAGGATGTAAAATATTCCATTCATTCTTTATAATGATTACATGGTGAAATCATACTACCCTGTGTACCTTCAGTTAAGTAAAATACATTATTAAAATTAATGGCACCTGTTTCTTTTTACATTTTTAATGTGATTGCTAGAACACCTAAAAGTACATATATAGCCCACATTATATTTCCACTGGATAGCACTGGTCTAAGAAACACATTTTGTCTTTCTCTCAGTTTAGCCAAATGAAAGTGATGGCTTGGGCTTCCCTGGTGGCACAGTGGTTGAGAGTCCGCCTGCCGATGCAGGGGACACGGGTTCGTGCCCCGAACCCCAGTCCGGGAAGATCCCACATGCCGCGGAGCGGCTGGGCCCATGAGCCATGGCCGCTGAGCCTGCACGTCCGGAGCCTGTGCTCCGCAAGGCGAGAGGCCACAACAGTGAGAGGCCCGCGTACCGCAAAAAAAAAAAAAAAAGTGATGGCTTTAGGAGACACTGATTTGGAAACCCTTGTCCACTTTTACTATGGACATCAAAATCTTTACTTTACAATTTAAATCCTGTCCACACTTTTGTGGTGCTTTTGTCTATGTATGTTCTCTTGGCTATGAAATGGAAATAATATTTTCTTCTCTCTACCTCCACAGAGAGCCATAGGCTCATTATGAGCCTCTCATAATTATAGACTCCCATTATCCTGGAGATGGTGTATAAGGAGAATTGCCTCAGCTCAGTAAAAGGAAGAATCTTCTAACAGAATAAGAATGGTCAACTTGGCTAGACACTATCCCAGACAGCAGGCAAATCCTACATTTTATAGTACCTAAAATATCATAGCAGCTAAAAATAGGAAAGGAAAAAAAAAGTTCTTAGAAGCTCCGTGATAGAAAAACACAATAAATCTTAATCAGTTATTATAAAATGTACTGTTATTTTACTATATGACTATAGCTTATACATGTAATCAAGAGTAATAACCCTTCAGTTAAAAATGCATATGATATTTAGGACAAGCATAATCCTTAGGTAATACAGTGATAATTCAGTTCTTAAAAATCCATTTGAGTATCATTTGACAGTGTACCTGTACTTTAAAAGTTTAAGCCCTTTAATTTATTCCAGGGATGCAAGAATGGTTCTATATCTTCAAATCAATCAATGCGATAGACCACAGTAACAAAAGGAAAGGTAAAAATCATATATGATCATATCAATAGACACAGAAAAAACATTTGACAAAATTCAATATCCATTCATGATAAAAAAAGAAAACCCTCATCAAAGTGGGTACAGAGGGAATGTATCTCAACATAATAAAGGCCATTTATGACAAACCCAGCTAGCATCATACTCAATGGTGAAAAGCTGAAAGTCTTTCTCTTAAATTCAAAAACAAGACAATGATACCCACACTTGCTATTTTTATTTAACATAGTATTGGAATTCCCAGTCACAGCAATCAGAAAAGAAAAAGAAATAAAAGACATCCAAATTGGAGGGGGAGAAGTAAAACTGTTAATATTTGTAGATGACATGATACTATATATAAAAAACCTTAAAGTCTCTACCAAAAAAAAAAAACTATTAGAAATAAGTGAATCTGGTAAAGTTACAGGATACAAGATTAATATACAGAAATCTGTTACTTTTCTATACACTAATAATGAACTATCACAAAGAGAAAAAGAAATCCCATTTAAAATTGCATCAATTGAGGGGGGAAGATGACGGAAGAGTGAGACGCGGAGATCACCTTCCTCCCCACAGATACACCAGAAATACATCTACACGTGGAACAGCGCCTACAGAACACCTACTGAATGCTGGCAGAAGACCTCAGACCTCCCAAAAGTCAAGAAACTCCCCACGTACCTGGGTAGGGCAAAAAAAAAAAAAGAATAAACAGAGACAAAAGAATAGGGACGGG
>RJWK010057582.1:0-14100 GCA_004363435.1 Platanista minor
AACTATCAAACTCTTAGAGGAAAACATAGGCAGAACACTCTATGACATAAATCACAGCAAGATTCTTTTTCACCCATGTCCTAGAGAAATGGAAATAAAAACAAAAATAAACAAATGGGACCTAATGAAACTTCAAACCTTTTGCACAGCAAAGGAAACCATAAACAAGACCAAAAGACCACCCTCAGAACGGGAGAAAATAGTTGCCAATGAAGCAAGTGACAAAGGATTAATATCCAAAATTTACAAGCAGGTCTTGCAGCTCAATAACAACAACAAAAAAAAACCCAATCCAAAAATGGGCAGAAGACCTAAATAGACATTTCTCCAAACAAGATTATACAGATAGCCAACAAACACATGAAAGAATGCTCAACATCATTAATCATTAGAGAAATGCAAATCAAAACTACAATGAGATATCATCTCACACCAGTCAGAATGGCCATCAACAAAAACTCTAGAAACAATAAATGCTGGAGAGGGTGTGGAGAAAAGCGAACACTCTTGCACTGCTGGTGGGAATGTGAATTGGTACAGCCACTATGGAGAACGGTATGGAAGTTCCTTAAAAAACTCCAAATAGAACTACCATATGACCCAGCAATCCCACTACTGGGCATATACCCTGAGAAAACCATAATTCAAAAAGAGTCATGTACCAAAATGTTCATTGCAGCTCTATTTACAATAGCCAGAAGATGGAAACAATCTAAGTGTCCATCATCAGATGAATGGATAAAGATGTGGCACATATATACAATGGAATATTCCTCAGCCATTAAAAGAAACGAAATGGAGTTATTTGTAGTGAGATGGATAGACCTATAGTCTGTCATACAGAGAGAAGTAAGTCCGAAAGAGAAAGACAAATACCGTATGCTAACACATATATATATGGAATCTAAGAAAAAAAAAGATATGTTGTGAAGAACCTAGGGGCAAGACGGGAATATAGACACAGACCTACTAGAGAATGGACTTGAGGATATGGGGAGGGGGAAGGGTAAGCTGTGACAAAGTGAGAGAGTGGCATGGACATATATACACTATCAAATGTAAAATAGATAGCTAGTGGGAAGCAGCCGCATAGCACAGGAGATCAGCTCAGTGCTTTGTGACTACCTGGATGGGTGGGATAGGGAGGGTGGGAGGGAGGGAGACGCAAGAGGGAGGAGATATGGGAACATATGTATATGTATAACTGATTCACTTTGTTATAAAGCAGAAACTAACACCATTGTAAAGCAATTATACTCCAGTAAAGATGTAAAAAAAAGAGAAACACCCATAGATTCAAGAAACCAAATGAATCTCAAGCAAGTAATTACTTTACAAAATTCCACACCTAGACATATAATAGTGAATCTGCATCAGAAAGAAAGAAAAGAAGGAAAAGGAAGGAAGGAAGGAAGAAAGGGAGGAAGGGAGGGTGGTGGGCAGAAAGAAAGAGGAAGGAAGAAAGGGGAGGAGAGAGGGAGGAAGGAAAATCTTAAAAAGCATCTAGAGGGGGAAAAAATGTATTACCTTTAAAGGAATAACATTAAAGGAGACTGAATTATAAACTCCAAGCTAAAGTTTTTCACCAGCAGTATCTCAAAAATTTGTAAGGATATTTTTCAAGCAGAGGCAAATGATCCCAAATGGAAGGTTTAAGATACAAAAATAAAAGAGAAGCAAAGAGAATAATACATAGGTAGGTATATATAAATGAATGTCGATTATAAAAATCAACAATAATAAAGTGATTGTCAAAGTGGAAAAGGGAAGGAAGGAAAGAAGGAAAATAGGAAGAAAGGAAGGCAAAATCATAGGCAAACATCCCCACACAATGTCAGAAGGGGATAAATGAAGTTAAATGACTTGAAGTCAAGTGGCATAAATTAACATGAAATTAAATGACATTTATAAGCAATGCATCTAATACATAAACATACAGTAAGGTTGAAACTAAAAGACAGGAAAATCAACCAAATGCTATTTAAAAGATAACTAACATAACTATATTAACACCAGACAAAATAGAATTTAAAGCAGAAGGCATTACTAGAAAAAAAAACAGTGTTAATTTAAAATGATATCTCAATTCACTAAAAAGTTACAACTTAAATTTGTAGATAACCAATTAGCCTCAAAATATAGAGAAATAAAAAAGAAAAACTTATAAGGACAGATAGATATATACCAATAATCACTGTGGAAATTTTAACATATTTCCCTCAGTAGTTGATTAAATAGATTTAAAAAATCAGTAAAGATACAGAAGATATAAATAACAGTACAAACAAACCAGATCTAATGTGTTGTATGTATACAGCATTTAACCACTCAAGAGTACATATTCTTCCTAGCACACACGGACTACTTATGAAAAGTGACCACCTAGGACCATAAAAAAAGTTTCAGCAAATTTCAAAGGGCTTAAATCACACAAAGTATGTTTTCTGTCTTCAGTACAATTAAGCTAGAAACTAAAAACAACACCAATAAGATATCTAGATGTTCCCTATACAACTGTTATTAAGAAATAAACTAAATGGTCCCTGAAACAAAGAAATTGTCATCAAAACTGGAAAATAGTTTTACCTGAATACAACAGAAATACTATAAAAATATTACATATAAATCTTAAGTTAAAACAGTACTTAGAAGAAAAATGTATACCTTTGAATATTAATAAATAGTAAGCTAAGCATACATCTCAAGAATTTTTAAAAAGAACAGCAAAATAAACACAAAGAAAGGATGAAAGGACATAATTAAAAGTAATCTTAAAGTCAACAAAGTTTGAAACAAGCAGCCAGTGAGGGTGCATCAACAATTTCAACCATTAGTTTTTGGGGGAAAGACTGATAAAATGAATAGCCTTCTGGTGAAACAGATCAAAAAAAAAAAAAGTTTCAAAAATCTAACACCAGAAATGAGGAAGGGAATCATATTAAAGATGCTGCAGATAAATAAAACATAATAAAAGGATATTGTGGGAATCATTGTCAGTAAAATTTGAAAATTTAGATAAAGTAGGAAATTTTGTAGAAAAATAAAACAACAAAACTGACAAAAAAATGGAAATCTGAATATAACCAATAATCTATAACCTAAATGTAACTGATAACCATTAGAGAAATTGAATAAGTAGTCAAATATCTTCTGGTCCAGTTCCACTTAAGGTCATAATTTCTACAACTTTTCCATAGGATAGAAAAAGAAGAAATGCTCTCCAACTCATACATAGCTAGTATAACCTTGTTTTCTTAACCTAATAAGTACAGACAAAGGATTATGGGCCAAATTCTCTGATAAAGATTCATGAAAACATTCTAAATAAAATATTACCTAACTGAATCAAGTAGTATATAAAAAGGACAATATATCATGATTAAATTGGGTTGATCACATGAATGTAAGGTCTGTTTAATATTAGAAAAGAAATCATTGTAATTTACCATATTAAGAGGATAACCAAGAAAAATCATATTATAATCATGAAAGATGCAGAAAAAAAGCACTTGACATAATCCAAGTCCCTTTCTTGATCAAAAAAAAAAAAAAAAAAAGAAGAAACTTTCAACAAACTAATAATAGGAAACAACCTTATAGAGTATTTCCTGATAAAATACAACACACAAACATCATACATAATGGTAAAATATTAAAAGTTTTCCATTTTGAGATTAGAAATAAGGCAAGAATGGCCACTGTCACCATTTCTAGTCAACCTGATATTAGAGTTCCTAACCAGCGTCACAAGGCAAGAAGGGGGAAAAGTTTAAGGAATAGATCAAAGAGCCATATTGTCATTTATTTCCAGATGATATATGGCTTATATAGAAACTTTTAAAATCCACAAATGACTTTTAAGAATGGACACAAAATTTAAACTATGAATTATATTACTATGTAACAGAAAATACAATTTCCAGTAGATACCATTTAAATCATATAAAAATGAAGTGCCTGGAAAAATGTAAAAATGTATATCTGAGAAAGATTTCTATGGAAAAATTACAGGAACTTATTGTCATTTTAAAGAGTAATTTAAAAGAGAAATAGCATGTTCATGGATTTGCAAACTTAATATTATAATGTCAATTTTCCCTAATTGATTTATAGATTTAATGTAATTCCAATCAAAATCCCAACAAAATTCTAAAATGTATGTGGGAGCACATGGGAAAAAAAATAGCCAAAACACCCTCAAGGAAAAACAATATGTAGTCCATAGGGGTCTATTCATTCTAACATATATTTGAATAGAGAAATTCTTTTGTTTTTACTTATTTTGTTTTGTTTCGTTTTGTTTATAAACTGATATACAGACCTTCCTCAACTTACGATGTGGTTACATCCCTATAAACCCACTGTAAGTTGAAAATATCATTAAGTCAAAGATGCATTTAATAACCTAACCTACCAAACATCACAGCTTAGCCTAGCCTACTTTAAATGTGCTCAGAACACTTACATTAGCCTATGGGCAAATTATTTAACACAAAGCCTTTCATGTAATTTATTGAATATTGTACTGAAAGTGAAAAATTGAACAGCTGTACGTGTAGAAATTTGTTGTAAGTGCATATCTCATGGTTGACAGGGAGCTGCAGCTGCTGCCCCTGCCCAGCATCACGAGAGAGTACTGTACCACATATTGTTAGCCCAGGAAAAGATCAAAATTCGAAGTTCAGTTTCTAATTAGTGCATATTGCTTTTGCACCATGGTAAAGTTGAAAAATTGTTAGTTGAACCAGCGTTAAGTTGGAGGGAGTCTGTACAATGGTTTCCTCCCAAAAGGCAACATCAAATCAAATCAGCAAGTATTCACTCTGTACAATACTTGGTATCATCATGGACAGACAAGTGGTTTTCAGAATCAAATCAGCAAGTATTCACTCTGTACAATACTTGGTATCATCATGGACAGACAAAAAGATCCTTCTCAGTGATGAACACTGTAAGAGACTCAAGGAGGAAGGGGAAATGGGATAATAAATAGGAGAGCCTCTTAGTTTCAATCAATTCTTAGTGTGCTAATAGGTAGAAATTAATTTTTAGATGTTCAAATATCTAATGTATTTTTAAAACTCCCCAAATAACAAGAATTCACATCTTACACATATTTGTCAAAGTATTTCTGTAACATAATACAGGTATTTTAATTTGAAGGATATATGTGTACTGTTCATAAAGAATTATGTGATATTTGAAAGCAATATTCATATGTAGAAAAGAACATGAAAAAATCTAGAAGCCAAATAAAATATGCAAAATTACAAGGGCTAGTGAAATGAGTAGAAGCAAAATAAATCAACTATTACCTTTTATTTTCCCAAAATAAATAAATGTTAATGATGCATACCAGTGGTTCTCAGAAGTGTGGTCACCAGAATGGCAGCATCAGCATTACCTGGTGTCTTGTAAGAAACATGAAGTCTGAGTTTCCACCCTGGACCTACTGGTCAGTAACTCTGGGGATGAGGCTCGGGAATCTATATCTCACACTCCTTACTGGTGATCCTGCTGCCCTTGAATCTTACTATAATTTTTTTTTTTTTTTTTTTTTTGCATGCAGGGATTGAGTCCATGCCCCCTGCAATGGAGGTGCAGAGTCTTAACCACTGGACCACCAGGGAAGTCCCCTGCTGCCCTTGAAGTTGGAGAATCACTGAACCATTTCAAACTACACTACACTCAATTTTTTCTTATGTGAATGGACAACTGGGTTTAATGTTTATTATGAAGATTAAATAAATTATCATAATGGAAGAGAAAAAATAAAAAGTCCTTAAAATAGGTTTGAATAGCATAAATGGAGCTTGCATTTTGTCAAAATATAATTTACATCAGTATCTTTTTACTAATTTCATGAAACTAATTTCTTCATGGGAAGGGAAAGATCCATACCTGCTTTAAAATACTTAAAAATATTCCACATAAATATTAGGGAGATATTTTCTTATTTGCAATTTACTAGTTATGGAACCTCTCCATACATTGCCTCATCTGTCATTACAATTATATATTATTCAGCACACCTAACCTCATTATTATTCCAAGACCATTATTTCATACATAGATTTTTAAGTTCATTAGAATTTTTTTTTAAATTCCAACGTGTGTTTCAAAAACACTGTCACGAGTCTAACATAATACTCAAAATTAAAGTCGCATTTCTGAGTAACAAAATTTTGTCTTTTTCTCCTATTTGTTTCCCTCATATTTATTTACCTAACACCATCTTCACATCTATTGTATAAAATGACAGATTTCAAACTAAAATCTCAGTAAACAAAGACGGTAGTCAACTTCAATTGTAAACAACCACAAAACAAACTTTAAAGCATTTCTACCAATGTAAAGCTCTGTGGGAAATCGTTTACTCAAAGTATTTTAGATGATTATTATGAACAAGATAAATGAGGTAAGGTAATGTTACAGTAATGATCTGCAACTCTGAGTCAAATGAGGAAGATTAAAGGCACAAAGAAACTCTTCCTAATAAGCAAGCAGATAACTGCTGGAAAGAAAAATATGTTCCTTTTTGAAATTAACTGCCATACATCTCAAACTACACAAAGCTATCATAAAGGACATCTAAATCTGTCCTTGTTTGTAACATGTGACAAGATTTGACAGTTTATCAAAGACTTATAATTGTCACCTAAACATCTAGCATTTTGTCAACTGCAAGCATGTTTAGTGAAAGCATTTATTTTACTTATAATACAACAACCATTTTCTCCACTTTCTGAAAGAACCGATTGACTTTCTTTTCTCCTTAGTTGATCAAGCTGCATCAGGACTCTCTTTGAATTATTTATGTTGGAATTGTGAAGGGTAAAAGAATAATCGGTAAAGCAAGAAACTATTCCCAAGGTAATAGATATATTCTGGGTATTGACGCAAAAGACCTTCAAAATACAACAATTCTCACAGATCTGTAGAGATGACATTTAAATATGCTTGCCTTGGGAAGGAGAAAGATAAGGCATTTTCTCTAAACTACAATTTTTGTTTCCAGAGTAATTTATTAACATCTTAAATAGAGAGAATGTTGTTCAATGGGCATCATTCCTACTTAGAACCTTTGTCAGAAACAGTCGATGATAAGATAGATGTCTTAACCTACAGAGACTAAAATAAACAGGAGCTAAATCCCCTTACAATAGACCCATGTAACAGAAATATCAGAGTAATAAAGATATTTCCATGACACTACTAATCATTCATTTCTTTCTGGAAATAATTCTTAAAAGCAAAAGAATTTTCCAGTCTCAGCTTTGGAGTTTTGTTCTTTGTTGTAGTGTTCAACAGAAGAGTAAAATTTTTGTGCAACAATTTCTACATAACCTTTTGATTTTTTCCTTCATTCTGATAAACCTCAAAGAAAAGGCCTAGACATGGTATAGTGAGAAAAGCCCTATTTGGAAATTCAGGGATTCTGCATTTTAATCCGTATTCTCCCTCTAATTAGCTGTTAGATCCCAAGCAACTTGCTTCGTTTCTCTGGGCCTCGGTTCCCTGTCTGTGAATTAGGTGGTTTCTAAGGTCATTTCCATCTTTAACATTTTATGATTCTAGACAAATCCCTGAAACTGTGAGGTGTTGCAACAGCCAGAGCATGGATCAAAAATAGCAGCAACACAAAAATTTCTCCTACTTAACACCTCAAGGAAAACGCAACCAACTATGGGTTTTTCATGTTTACATTAGCGTTCAGTCCAATTTAGGTAATAATAAGTCGATTTAAAAACCTGTTTTGTTTTTCTTTAAAAACTGAAAAATGTGTGACACATTTAGAACACTAAGAATCATTTTAATTGAAACTGCAAGTACTTTTTAGTGTTGCTAAATTAAGACACAGAATTTTCTTTAGAAATCACTGTATGTATGTAGTCTTGGCTGAAGATGAGAAATACAGTATAGGTGGGTCTGTTGATTTTATAATAGGAAAGAACATGAATGAAGAGTTGTGGACTGAAATGAGCCTACATATATGGTCAACTATGAAGAGTTTGAACTGAAGAGAAAAGCATGTTGATGTCTCCAGAGACGTGGTTGGATCTGCAGCAGGACATTTTGATTTAGCCTTTTTGACATAGCTGTTTTTATGCTTTACAATAATAGCACATTTAATATATAAAAACACTGTTTTCTAGCAATGTGTTTCACAGACATTGCCAAACCTTATCCAATTCTGTTGCCTCCCCCCATTCCTTACCTCATTCCTGATCTTATCCTATCCATGAACCAAACCCAGCGGGGAAGCTCAAAAGTGGGGTGTGAAGATACATTCAACAAATTATTTAGTAATTTCAAAATTATTATGAAATGATGATTTGGTTTTAGGCTAAATAAAAATATCCCAGAACCAAATGTTAAACACACAATTAGTAGGATAAAACTTTATGATCTCTATCTGATGTTTCCACTATTTTTATGACACAGTTTATTGCTGAAATTCCTGGTATCTATGATCTCTTCCACTTCTTAGCCTATTGCTGAAATTCCTGGTATCTATGATCTCTTCCACTTCTTAGCCCGTTACTCCAATCCCCAATGCATTTGGAAACTGTGTACTTAAAATTTCCTAAAAAAGACTTATCATATATAGTTTGCTAGTCTTTTTTGAATTATAAAAGTAATGAAAGTTCAATACTACATTAATAGATGTCAATAAATTGTGACATATTCATCCCCAACTACAACCAACGTACTCCCCTCTGCAAAAGTAATCATAATAAAAGGGACTTCCTTAATGATTTGATGCTTTGACTATTACTTAATTTTAAATTCACAAATATCATACTATGCATATTTTTGTGAATGATGTTTTTTACATTTAAAAATATCTTGGAGGGCTTCCCTGGTGGCGCAGTGGTTGAGAGTCCGCCTGCCGATGCAGGGGACGCGGGTTTGTGCCCCGGTCCGGGAAGATCCCACATGCTGCAGAGCGGCTAGGCCCGTGAGCCATGGCCGCTGAGCCTGCGTGTCCGAAGCCTGTGCTCCGCAACGGGAGAGGCCACAACAGTGAGAGTCCCGCGTACCGCAAAAAAAAAAAAAAAAAATCTTGGATCACCTCACACTGGTCAGAAAGGCCATCATCAAAAAATCTACAAACAATAAATGCTGGAGAGGGTGTGGAGACAAGGGAACCCTCTTACACTGTTGGTAGGAATATAGATTGATACAGCCACTATGGAGAACAGTATGGAGGTTTCTTAGAAAACTAAAAATAGAACTATCATATGACCCAGCAATCCCACTACTGGGCATATACCCAGAGAACCATAATTCAAAAAGAAACATGCACCCCAGTGTCCACTGCAGCACTATTTACAATAGCCAGGTCATGGAAGCAACCTAAATGTCCATCAACAGAGGAATGGATAAAGAAGATGTGGTACATATATACAATGGAATATTACTCAGTCATAAAAAGGAATGAAATTGTGTCATTTGCAGAGACGTGGATGGACCTAGAGACCGTCATACAGAGTGAAGTAAGTCAGAAAGAGAAAAACAAATACCATATATTAACGCATATATGTGGAATCTAGAAAAATGTTATAGATGATCTTATTTGCAAAGCAGAAATAGAGACACAGATGTAGAGAACAAACCTATGGATGCCAAGGGGGAAGGGAGAGGAGGTGGAATGAACTGGGAGATTGGCATTGACATATATACACTACTATGTATAAAATAGGTAACTAAGGAGAACCTACTGTACAGCAAAGGGAGGTCTATCCAGTACTCTCTGGTGACCTAAATGGTAAAGAAATCCAAAAAAGGGGATATATGTATATGATTCACTTTGCTGCACAGCAGAAGTTGACACAGCAGTGTAAAGCAACTATACTCCAATAAAAAAATAAATAAAAATTTAAAATAAAAAACGTAAATAAAATATTTTGGAGACACTTCCATATGACTTCTTCCGTATGACTACTGCAGTCTCTTTAATGGCTGCCTGTGTATGTACAATACATTATCTGATAATTTAGCTATTGACAGACATTTTTAGTTTCCATATTTTGCTTTTATAAGCAGTTCTAGAGAGGTTACTATTTGTCATTCATCATCTTATACCCTGTAAATGGGGCAACACCTGACACACAGAACACCTTGGGAAATGTTGACTAAATGGACTAATACAGCAAAAAAAATTGTTATCAATAAATATACCTTGTGAATCTTTCTATTGAGTAGATTCCTAGAAGACACATTGAGCCATATGTTATGTACTCAATTTCCCTTGCAAAATCTACACACTTACACTTTGCATTAGACTAGAAGGAGTTATCTATTTTATAATTTTGGCTTACCTGGTGTATGAAAATGAATGTCAATTTCTTGATTTCTAGCATTTTTTTCATACGTTTATTCCTACTTATCTTTTTCTCACTCAGTTGGAAGAACTCTGGGCACGTTTTACACACTTCCTCCAGTCCAGAACTTTCCTTTCAAAGTTACGTGTTTTGCCTTGCAGAAATTTTATATTTTTACGTATTCAGATTTAAGCTGCCCTTGAAAACTAATACAAGCACTAATAGAGGAGAGAAAAAAATCCATGAACTGAAAAAAGATTTGACTCTTTAGTTTAGAAGCGTGAACTGGGTGCCAAGAAGGAATTTTTTTTTAAAAAAAGAAGACCCAGAAGGCAGTTTAGAGCGGCGCACATCCGGAAGAGACCAGAACAGCTGAGTAACAACCGGAAGCCGTTAGTTAGCGTCTGGGGTCTCTGGAGCCTGGCTAGGAGCTGAAATAGTGTGTGGTCTGACCTCTGTTCCTTTCTCAACTGCCGGGGTGATCACCGGACGCAGAGAGCCTAGGGCAGTTGACCAAAATGACAAATATCAAAATCTTCAGCAGTAGCTTCCGCCAGGACTTATCCCAGAAAACTGCCGACCGACTGGGCCAGGAACTGGGCAAGGTGATGACCAAGAAATTCAGCAACCAGGAGACCTGCGCGGAAATAGGCGAGAGTGTGCGAGGAGGGGATGTCCTCATAGTGCAGAGTGGTTGTGGCGAAATCAACGACAATCTAATGGAGCTTTTGATCATGATTAATGCCTGCAAGATTGCTCAGCCAGCCGAGTTACTGCAGTCATCCCATGCTTTCCGTATGCCCGCAGGATAAAGAGGATAAGAGCTGAGCCACAATCTCGGCCAAGCTTGTTGTAAATACACTGTCTATAGCAGGTGCAGATCATATCATCACGATGGACCAACATGCTTCTCAAATTCAGGGCTTTTTTGATATCCCAGTAGACAATTTGTATGCAGATCCAGCTGTCCTGAAGTGGATAGAGGAGAATATATCTGAGTGGAGGAACTGCACGATTGTCTCTCCAGATGCTGGTGGAGCTAAGAGAGTGACCTCCATTGCAGAAAGATTGAATGTGGACTTTGCCTTGATTCACAAAGAACCGAACAAGGCCAATGAAGTGGACCGAATGGTATTAGTGGGATATGCGAAGGATCGTGTGGCTATCCTTGTGGATGACATGGCTGACACTTGTGGTACAATCTGCCATGCAGCTGACAAACTTTTCTCAGCTGGAGCCACCAGAGTTTATGCGATCTTGACTCAGGGAATCTTTTCTGGCCCAGCCATTACTCACATCAACAGTGCAGGCTTTGAAGCAGTAGTAGTCACCAACACCATACCTTAGGAGGATGAGGTGAAGCATTGCTCCAAAATACAGGTGATCAACATCTCCATGATCCTTGCGGAAGCCATCAGAAGAACTCACAATGGGGAATCTGTCTCCTACCTGTTCAGCCATGTGCCATTGTGATAGAATAACTTTGGGGTTGTTGTATTTTAAATAAAATAAGATAAAATAAAAATATACCCTGACCGTTGGTTTCCCTTGGTGTTTGATGAAAAGTTTGGCAGAAGACCCTGTTTGTTCCAGTGTGGCTTTCTACATCCCACATCATGTATAGTAGATGCTTATTTTAGATTGGAGAAAGACAGATTGAGAATAATTGCTGGAATATCCTATCTGGGTTGTCTCATTCTGGTTTCTTTGATGATTTTGTGAGGCTTGCAGCTCTAACTACAGTTCAGCTGCTGACTTCAGACTTTGAAGGTGTTGTGTGGAGTTGTATGAAATTAACTGGGGAAACTTAGACTACTTTATATGTGAATGCTTCAGGGTTCACTTTGTTCAGAACAACTAACAATGCATCCAACCCAATCCACCACCACCACATCTCCATCCCACCAACCTCCTCTTATTCCCTGTATTCCCCTCCCCTCTTCCCCATTTGTTACAAGTTCTCCAAGATCTGTGCTAAATTAATCAAGAGTCCTGTGCAACCCAAACCTAGATTACCTTGTTGCTGAGCCATGTGCAAGGCAAGAGCAGCAGCTTTCAGCTTGAACAGCCATTGGGTAGGATTATGAGAAAAGGCTGCAAAGTGCAGCAAATGCTTCATGAGAGGAAGAAGATAAATCTGTCACCATCTGTTTGGAGATTACATGTTTTGGATTCTCCAGTGTACCTGTTCTTTTTGATTTAGTTTTACTTCTAACCATCTTGACATTTTCCTGGTCAAACATCCTGTTGGATCCAAATTATCAGTGTACCAGTCTTCTGGAAAGCAAATCCACTTCATGCTATATAGTCTCTAAAATTTGCCCCAGATGTTTTTGCTGTAGCTTAATCTTAGCCTGCTACTGCCGTGGTAGTAGATTTTAGGTGGTGTTGTATACCTTTTGATTAAGCATTTAAATTTTTTTTTTTTTTTTTTTTGCGGTACGCGGGCTCCTCACTGCTGTGGCCTCTCCCGTTGCGGAGCACAGGCTCCGGATGCGCAGGCTCAGCGGCCATGGCTCACGGGCCCAGCCGCTCCGTGGCATGTGGGATCCTCCCGGACCGGGGCACGAACCCGTGTCCCCTGCATCGGCAGGCAGACTCTCAACCACTGCGCCACCAGGGAAGCCCCGTAAGCATTTAATTTTAATCTTTCTTCCTTGCCTCTCAGATGACTTCAGATTTATATTTTAAAACTTACATTATTGTCTCTTGTAGGGAAAACCAATAAAAAGTCTGCATGTATGTGAGAAAAAGTCCACATTAAGATATATCCTGAAATTTCTGATTTCCAAGAAAATTCAGACAGGCCCTAAAAGTTTCTGAAAGGTAAAATGTAAATAGTTTTAAAGAAATAATATTCAGTTGCTGTCAGACTTCTCATCTGATCTCTCAGGTAATAAGAAAAATGGAACAATATTTTTGCAGTTCTAAAGGAATATTCCTTTTAACCTAAATTTGTGTGTTTAGCCAAACTATTATTTAAGTTTGAGGACAAAATTAAGGCATTGTTATATATAAAAAGACTCAGAAACTTTACCACCGTGAATGCTTCCTGAAAGTATCACTTGAGGATACTGAAAACAACAAGTATGTACAGCTAAGAGGAACACATGGAATGAAAAGATAATGGTGAGCAAAGAAATAAGTGAAACTGATAAAATTTTTTGTGAAATTATTGTGAATATTATCACAATTATTAAGATAAAATTCACATTAAAAATTGAGCCATAATGTAAAGCAAATTATTTAAAAATCTGTAAACAAAATTCCAGGTGATATCCACTAAACATGAGAGGTTAGGATTAGTCTATGTATATTAATGGTCTTATCTACTTTGGGTGGGCAGTCACTGACACCAATGATTGACATGAGAGAAAAAAACAAAGTTTACATAAGTTTTCTAAAATTCAAGGACAAGCAAGATAAAAAAGCATGGGATAAATTACTTCCAAACTCCTAGACAGAAAAAAAAAAAGGGATAATAGCCATAATAATGGCATAATGGCACACTAAACAAATCCGGCTGAAGATAGGAAATGAGGAAGAAAACAGATCAAGTAGAAAATACCAAATAGAGAGACAAGATGGCGGAAGAGTAAGACGCGGAGATTACCTTCCTCCCCACAGATACACCAGAAATACATCTACACGTGGAACAACTCCTGCAGAAAACCTACTGAACGCTGGCAGAAGACCTCAGACCTCCCAAAAGGCAAGAAACTCCACACTTACCTGGGTAGGGCAAACAAAAAAACCCTAAAAACAGAGACAG
>RJWK010057583.1:0-14100 GCA_004363435.1 Platanista minor
GTTTGGTAGTGTATATATGTCCATGCCACTCTCTCACTTTGTCACAGCTTACCCCTCCCCCTCCCCCTCCCCATATCCTCAAGTCCATTCCCTAGTAGATCTGTGTCTTTATTCCCGTCCTGCCCCTAGTTTCTTCACATTTCTTTTTTTTCTTAGATTCCATATATATGTGTTAGCCTACGGTATTTGTCTTTCTCTCTCTGACTTACTTCACTCTGTATGGCAGACTCTAGGTCCATCCACCTCCCTACAAATAACTCCCCTGCCTTTCACTTTAAAACTGTTGCTTTAATCTAGGAATATGGATTTTAAATAATCTTAGAAACTGAGAAAGGATTTAGCTGTAGAGGGATATAAAAGCTGGAGAACACCCTCAGTATTTCAAGATTAAATAGAATCATGGATTCAAGTAGAGAAACTCCTGGACCATGAAAATTCTAACATGTGGATGAGTAATATGACTAAAATATCTTTATTTATGTACCTGTGGCTCCATTTTGTTTCTATGTGTATTTGGCCTTTTTCTTCTCACCTACATCTAATTTGTGTCATTTTATTGCATTTCTCATAACTCTTTAGCTCACCTTAACTTCTGTTTGTATATGTAATACCCACGTTTCCAACCAACTTGTGAGCAATCTTTAGTTACATTTTATATACTGCAGAATCATCAACAGTGGCACTGTAATATCAAAATCACTTTCATAAGCCATCTGTTGACAATATTCTAGAGCTTCTTGGAAGTCATATCTTGTTACAAGTGTGATTCATACAAACCAGATGTCCAGCGATATGGAAATAGCTTAGTAAATGACAGTACTTCAAGATCATGGAATATTACGCTGCCATTAAAATTATAATTACATGATCTATTTTGAAACATAGAACCATATAATAGCTTATGGAAAGAATAATACATCAAGTATACGTACACTTTGATTATAACTATGTTAAATATTTATATATCAGAGAAAGAGTTAAAGATAATATGCAAAAATGGTGCCTGTCTCATTCTAGGACTTAACCGGTTTTCTTATTCCTCTTTCTTTCCTTTTCGTCTGTTCCCTCAAATAAATACTCCATGATCTGTTGGCTGGTAGATATCTAGAACCAAACCAAGGAATAAGAATCTACAGTTCTTTGCTCCCTAGTTTTCAGTTTTCTCTCCCCTAATGAACTTCTAGGAAAATCACTGCTAGGACATTGATATTTCTAGAACTGGATAACTGGATTTAGTTACTCTAAAATCAGCAGACAATTTTGCTAATGGAATAATATACATGTTCATTGACTGTAGTAAAAAATGGAATGATATATATTTGTTGACAATAGAAAAAGGTGGAATAATATTGACATATTTCTGTTGACTGTATTAAAAACTAAAGCTGAATAACGCTTTCAAGCCCATTGTAGCTAAAAGAGAGAAACATACGGGGTTTAATTTGTTGTCAGATGATAATAGAACGTAAAACACACAACAACAAAAACAAAACCCCCAAGCTACCTTGCCACAATCTCAGGGCAAACAGATCTTCAAACCAGAGCAACGGGACTGGCAAAGGCAGGGACCTCAGATTCTCTGTCCAGGGACTCACACATTTGATTTCCTACCTGGGGGAGCAGTGCATTCACCTGTTTAGGAACGACACATAGATTTGGTCTGTTGAACGGTGAGTGATATTCACGTCCTCCATAAGCCGTGGAGGTAGGTTAGACCCAGGTACAATCAGTCTGAATTAGCATAATTCATGGGGTGTCATTACTCCTGAGTTCACTCGGTGACCCGAGGCTGAAGCCAGGGACTGAGACCCGCACGTGCATTATTAATTCTTCTACAGACCTGGCCAGGCAAAGTGGGGCACGTTCCTAACAATTATAACTCACTGCTCAGAGACAGGAGCTGAGTTCACCGAAACTGGGGCGTGAGAGCTGAGACTCACAGGTACGGCCAGCATCCTGGTCACCACACCCTCAGGGGCTGGTGGTGTGACACATTCTCTACCCAGGACTCGAAATATTCTGAAGCATTTACTTTCACCTGAAAACTTTATGTAATAGGTAAACAATCGTGCTGACCTTCATTTTTCGCTCTTTGACCTGAGCCCTGGGGAAATGTGCTCAGGGAAAGAAAAAGGATGTGCATACCTACGCTTCATGTAGTCAGTGTTCAAACCTCAAGAATAATTGCTAAGCAAAGAAATCAACTAAGCAAATCACCCCCAAACTTAGTGGCTTTGAAAACATAATCATTATTTATTATCTCCCGTGGCTTCCATGGATTAGGAATTTCGGAGTGGTCCATCTGGGCAGTTCTGGCTCCCATGAGGTTTGCCATCAGTTTTTGGCCAGGTCCACAGTCATGTGGTGGCTTGAGTCAACCACTCTCCAGGTGGTTCCCCCCAGTGGATGGCAAGATGGTGCCAGCTGTTGGCCGGGGGGGCCTCAGCTCCTCCCCACGTGCTCCTCTCTGCAGTGCTGCTCTCACAACACCTGGTGACCCGTTCCCCCCCAGAGCTAGCAGGTCAAGAGTCTAGGTCAATGGCCCTCAACTGGGGGCCGTTTTGCCCCCTCACCCCAGGGACATTCAGCAATGTCTGGAGACATTTCTGATTTTTACAACCGAGTAGGAGGTGCTACTGGCATTTAATGGGTAGAGGCTAGGGATGCTACTAAACATCTTATAATGCGCAGAACATCCCCCCACAATAAAGAATTATGTGGTCCAAAATGCTCATGGTGCCACCGTTGAGACATCCGAGTTATAGGTGGAAGCGGCAATGTCTTTCACGGCCTGGCCTCAGAAGCCCTACACTGTCACTTCGTTGTATTCTCTTGGTCACACAGGGCCGGCCCTGATGCTGTGTGGGAGGGACTCCACAGGGGTGCAGATACTGGGAGACAAGGATTATTGCGGGTTCATCCTGAAGGTTCGTTAACACAGCACCAAGTCTTGCGAGTGGTCGTCCTCCTGCAGTCAGACTTATTTCCCTCTCTCTGCTTGTCTATATTTTCTGAATTTATGGAATAAGAATGTACATTTATATAATAACATATACCTGTAACATAACATAATGCAAAATAAACATCAAAAACAATGCACTAAATCCCTGTAACATTACCTAGTGTTTTGTGAGATATCATCCGCTGAGAATCACTGGGTCACTGGCCGCACGTAACTGATAATCTGACATTACAGGATGTTTTTTCAGCCATGGCTCACGGGCCCAGCCGCTCCGCGGCATGTGGGATCTTCCCGGACCGGGGCTCGAACCCGCGTCCCCTGCCTCGGCAGGCGGACTCTCAACCACTGCGCCACCAGGGAAGCCCCAGGATGTTTTTAATAAGAAGGTCAGACAGTAGCCAGGAGGGGTGGTTGAGATTCCTATTGTCCCCTTTTGGTGAGAAGATAGACCCGTTACTCCTGAGAGGCCACTGCTTCCTGGAAGCCTAGTACCATCTGGGCTCTGATGAGAGCTTTCCTTGGTGTCCATTTTCTCTCTAAATCCTATTTTCCTGTTTCAAAACTTCAAGTAAAGCCAAACCACCAGGCAACACTGTTATAGAAACTTTAGCTGACACTGTCCTTCCATTTTCTCTTATCTGAACAAGTTATTATTCAGATTGCCTCTGACTCAAAGGGTCAATTCCCGTCCTCCTCTGCAAGGCTGGTTGGTGGTCCAGCAGGGTGCGCTGGGTTTAATGCTTCTTCCCTCATCTGGGGCCCTGCTCCATCGCTCACTCCCATTCTCGGGTAATCATCAACTTCTCCCTCACTATTGGCCAGTTCTTCTCAGCACATAAATGCACTTCAATCTTTCCATTCCTTAAAATAATAATGATAAAATGGTACACGTCTTCCTTCTCTCCCACATCTGCCACTGGCTAGTGTCCATTTCTTCTCTTCCCCAACTTCCTACAGAGATGTCTATACTCCCCACTTTCACTTCTACACCCCCAGACCTTTCTTGTCCTCCCCAAGGTCAACACGCAGTCAAGGCAGAGATTCTTTGCTCGTATTTGCCCGTGTTTCTCAAAGACCGGCCCCACTCACTTGCAGTAGGGTCACCTGGAGGTCGACTGAGCTGAACCTCTTGGGTAGGGTTTGGGCTGGACTTTGCAGTTTTGAGGAGCTCTCGGGACTCACAGTCACCAAAGTCTAAGAACCACCATCCGGCCTCATAGGTGAGAGAGCGTCTTCCCACAAGCTGTCACGTCGATGCTGCTTTCAAAGGCAGAACTGGGTCTGACTTGCAGCAGAAATTCTTGTGAGGTGAAATCACATATAACGAGAAGGAAAAAGACAGCCCACAAACACACGTTTTCGTCCTGAAGAACATTTTTAAAGTTTGATCTCACTTCCATTTGCTTTTTTCAATACCTACTTACAACAGAAATTGAGATTAGTCTTGGCGTTCGGTGTGAAGGCGGGGTGGAAGAAATTTGAATCTCTACCCAACAGCACATCTCAGAATGACCCATGTAATCCACCAGGGAGGGAATGACTGTGTAAACATGGAAGTGGGTTTGGAAGATCAAAGTGTTTATCTTGAACTCTGTCACCTCATACCCTACAGCATCAGATTTTATCCGTGACTTTAGGTGGGTGATATGGTTAGCAATGTGCTGTCTTGAAAACCCTAACTTCTTTAAAAAGACAAAACTAAACTAACGTGTCAAACCAAACCAATGCCCTAATCTACTGGTTAAATATTTGCATTTCTGAAACCTGAAGGTCGCGGACTGGCGGCTGGCGGAGCCCTGGGATGCAGTTGTGGTGGAGACTTGCAGGAGATGGCAAAGCCCCGCCAACATCAGGAGGAAAGCACAGGCTCCTGGGGTCCCTGTTCCCCAGGGAGGAATTCCTGGTAACCCTGCCAGGACAGCCCTCCGTGTTCCCCTGCTTCCGAGCAGACAGGGTCCTGCGTGCACAAGGTGGAGGCTCGGGGCCCCTGCCACTGCCTGCGAACAGCCTGTCTCAGCTCATCCCCTTCTCAGCTCAATGTCCCAGCGCTGACCCCACAGCCCGGTCCTCTGGTGACAGGAGACAGGAAGAGTCTCCATCTGGCAGTCCCATCAGATCAGAACATCCTTTCTGGGGAGGACACTGCTTTGCACTGGCTTTCCAAGGCAGTCCTGGCCCCTGGTTCCTGGGCATCCATAGAAACATGGAAGGAAATGATCCATGTCCCCTCAGCTCACCAGGTAACGACCCCAAAGCAGCCCGCTGACTGCCTTGTTGAACTCACTCGATCAAAGCCACACAGAGGTCCAGAGTGAGTGGCACGCTGGTCTGACAGGAGCCTGATGTGGCTCAGAGGACCTTAGCATCCTTATTTCCTCTCGCTCTCATGCCGCCTTGTGTTGGAGAGGCCGGGCTAAAGCTGGCATCTAAGCATTTAGAGGCATTAAAGGTGGCTGGAGTGATGAAGAGAGAAGGAGGGATGTTATAGATGAGAAATTGGCAGCTTATTATGTCACTAACAGGGGGAAATGAGGGATGCAGTTTCTGAGCAGGGAAGGGCTCTGTCCTTGGCAGGTAGACTGGGACCAGGTCTTGGCCAGGGTTCTAATGGGCTCTCGGCAAAAGAAAAGGAGGTGTGGTTGGGTGAGCTGGGCTGGGTAGAGGGGGCAGTTGTACAATTTTCAAAGAGTTTTCTCTCCCTCCTCCTGCTTCCCACCCCCAAACGGAAATGAAACCAGTTGAGTCCAGAAGGATTCACAGTTGGGAGGGAGGCGGGTTCCAGAACCTCCGTTTGCAAGTTTGGAAGGCAGTGCCTCGGTTCGGTGCTGTGACAGACCGTGTCCTATTGGTCCGAGGGAGAAACTTAACCCCACAATTACTTGATTTGAAAACAGACTTTGCTATTTTCTAGAACATTCTGTGTTTAGGTTAGTAGACTTTCAATTTTTTAAAAACAGGAAAAGATTCTAGGCGTCTTCCCCAGGACACACGAATGCACATGTAAATTACCACAAAGAATGCATAGGAGATGCTGCCACTGTAGAGAGAAAGCCTAGTTTGAAAGCAACTGTGGAAAAATAGAAGTGAGGCCTGTGTTTTCTTTACTTTGGCCTGTCATTACTGAGGACAGCAATTTAAAAAATCTAGAACATTGAAAACTGCATCTTCTAAATCTGTATATTTTGAAGACGTATATGGAGTATACATATATTTTTTGAAAAGCATGAAAAGGGATACATGGAGATGAAAATATTTTGTGGGGTGTTTTTGAAGACAGCGTGGGGAAAATGCTTCAATACAATGGTAAATTTTAAAAGCATATTACAAAATTGCATATAAATAAATGTTCCTCTTTGTCCCGTGTGGGATACCTGGTCCCTCACCGTCTTGAAGCTCTCCACACTCCATACACCCACAAACGAGGAACTGTGCAGATGTCAGACACGGCCCTTTAGGAGGAGTGAGACGGAGCCACAACAATTTAGCCCAGGGAGGAAGAAAGAGTGCAAAAGCCACGTGCTTCTCTGGGATAACGGAGAACATCTGTCTCAGACTCACAAGGCTGGGAGGACAGCTCTAAGAACAAAGTCCTTGCCATCCTCCCTGGAGCATACTTGCTGCTTCTGGCCGGAATCCCTTTCCAGGGCTGGGGTGGGACCCTGTTTCCGCCTCGCCATCTCTGGATGGAAATCTCTGTAGTGGTCCATGTGCCAGCTCTGGGTGTCTGGTGGTGAGGCCGTCCAGACTGCGGGAAGCTGGCCTTCTTGAGAAAGTCAGAGGGTTCAAGGCAGAGGTATGACCAGAGGTGGGGGCCCAGGTATGGGGATAAGAGCGTCCTGGGCCACCGCTCTGGGTCCTCGAAACAAGCCACTGCCTGAAAACCCTGCGTTGGGCAGTTCTTGGAGGGGAGACCCGTCTGAGAGGACGTAGTCTTTCCTCTGCTGTTCGTTCTTTCCATCTGGACGATTGAGTCTCCCTGCGCTCCATCTCTTCCTCTGCAAGCTTGTGTCTCAACTGGGTGGTCCAGGAGGCAACTCTGCTTTGCAGAGAGTGTTTTCAGGCCTCCCTCCTTTTTATAACATCTCAGAGAGGAGATGCAAAGAGTCTTGGCTACTGAATGTCTTTCACACTGTGGCGTGAGACACACTAGTGCGACGAGAAATCCATTTCATGAGTTGGAGGCAGCATGAAAAAAACAAACAAAACAGAAAGACACACAGAAGGAAACAGGAATGAACTGAATTGAATTGGAGCCATCAGAGTACACGGCGCAGAGTCAGGGTGAGTGTCATTTCCTGGAGTCTGTATGAACCTTTTGTTCACTGGAACATCTACACACGCGTGTCTGTGTGCGTCGCGTTTGTGTTCTTGGTTAGGATGGGAGACTTGTGTCTGGGCTGTGGCCAAACGGGTTTGGAAGCCACCGGTTCAGGTAGGTGTTGCCTCCACGGGGCTGCGCAGAGGAACCTGTATTTGGTCTTCGCCCCTGCTTCCAGGCGCAGACCTCCCACCAGCCCTGGAATTTCCTGAGTGATGAACGTGTCTGTCAGTCACGACAAGCCAGTCTTGTGGGGTCTGTGCTCACCCCGGGTGACAGTGTCAGAACTGAATTGAGTTGCAGGACACCCAGTGGGTGTTGGAGAGCTGGTCGTGGTGTGAAGAACCCCATGCATTTGGGGTCAGAAAAAGGACCACAGAGGGGCCCAGAGGAGGAACGTGGTCCCACTGTGATCTGCTCCGTGTCCCCCGCAGCAGGCGGGTAGCAACCAGGCCCTTGTCCCTGATGGTGAGCGCCTTTACTCTCCCACCCCCTCAGGGGCTGAGTCCAGGCATTTTCCTGCTTGACCTGCTGTGGAGTCTGTGTCCTCTGGCTCAGGTAAGGCACATGTTGTCTGTTGTTTATTTAGCAGTTGACGAAACACTGCCATAAAACTGGCTACTGCTTTCTCAACTCCTGAATGACAGGAGATGTCAGCAAAATGAGGCCACAGCTGCCTGTCTGTCCTGGTTTTCTCTACACTGTCCCGCAGAAGCCACAGAGAGAACTTTACATATTCTCTAATGACCACTGTGAAAAAGCAAAAAGAAATGAGCAGAAATGAATTCCAATAATTTATTTTAGGTAATCCAATATATTCAAAATATTATCAGGTCAACACGTAACTAACACAAAAAGATTATCGCTGAGATATTTTACATTCCTTTGTGCTGCTCCCTTTTTGACTCTTGGGTATATTTCACACTTACAGCACACCTCAGTTCAGAACTGGCTGGATTTCAGGTACTTGCTAGCTACGTGTGGTGAGTGGCTATCGAGTTAGTGCAGCTCTACGTTGTCTGGCACACAGAGAGGTTAAGCCACTCTCCCAAGGCTACACAGCTGATAAGAGGCAGAGCCACGATTCACATCTAGACAGCCTTGGCCTGGGCCTGGGCCTGTGGTCACTTTGCTGTGCTGCCCCTCTGTGCATGGCCACCACGGGCATGGCGTTTCTGATGCAAAGGGAAGGGCTCCTTGGATGGCGGAGGGGGGACCGTGGAGCGGTGACCTAAGATGTCCAGACTGCATGGAAGAGGAAACACAGCAGGGAGAGGCTGGTGTGGCAGAGACCTCCCTGAGCGCGTAGGGAGGGGCTCTGCAGAAGTCCAAGGACAATGTGAGAAGGTCATCGGTGGCTCGGAGCTGGAGATCTTGAAAGAACAAGACCAGGGATGCTGATCTCTGGACGTGCTGTGAAACGGCTGAAGGTGGGGGAGAGAAAAGTCATTGGATTTAGGAGGTCAAGGAAGGCAGTGAGGTAGGGTGTGAGCTGGAGGTGGTCAATAACTCAGGCAGGACGCAGATGGAGAGAGACCATGTGAGGCCAGTGCTAACGTCCTCACCTGAAGCTTAACGCGGAGACAAAACACACGTGAAAAGAGCTCAAGAGCACAGACCGAGGAACCCATCAGCAAAGGCAACTTATGTAAGAAATATGTGTCTGGGATACTGCGTAAAAGTCTATGAGGTGGGGTTACAGCAAAAGCATTAAATGATGGATGGATTTTATTTTATTTTATTTTTTTTGTGTGGTACGCGGGCCTCTCACTGTTGTGGCCTCTCCCGTTGCGGAGGAGCACAGGCTCCGGACGCGCAGGCTCAGCGGCCATGGCTCACGGGCCCAGCCGCTCCGCGGCACGTGGGATCTTCCCGGCCCGGGACGCGAACCCACATCCCCTGCATCGGCAGGCAGACTCTCCACCACTGCGCCACCAGGGAAGCCCGATGGATGAATTTTATCTGCATAAAAATGAAAAACTCCTGTACCTAGAAAAAGTTATAAACACGTTAAACAAAGATGAAACACAGGATAAAATATTGCCATATGAAAGAACAAAGGTAATAAACAAGTTGTAAAGAATTCAAAACAAAATAGAAAGGAAGGCAAATCGTAAAAAGGCAGCTCGCAGAAAAGCTACACGTGGCTGAGGAAACAAGGAGAAAGACTTAGTCTCACCAGCAGCTAAAGAAATTCAAGTCAACATTGAAATGCAATCTTCACCTATCACATTGCAAAGGTGAAAAAAAAAAAACCAGGTGTGGATATGGGTTTGGGGGAAGAAGCACTTATATAAACGACTGATGAGAATGTACATACATCGGGGCAGTCTTTTTGGAGGGGATTTCAGTTCTACTGCTATGTAACAAAAGACCGCCAAACTGGGTGGCTTCACAGCTATTTTATTACCTCAAGGGGTTCTGTGGATCTACTGGGCTTAGCTGGGTGGTCCTGATGCTGGACCTAGAATCACCTGGGGGCTCCTGCTGGGCTGGAGCATCCCAGGTTGCTCACGTACACGGCTGGCCTTGGAGCTGGCTGGAAGCTCGGTTTGGAATGCCAACGGAAGCACCTCCACGTGCCTCTGCGGGGAGACTGGCAGTTAGGTTTTAAGAGAGGGTGTCTCGGAGGCAAGTGTTTACGAGAGGCAGGAACGGAAGCCACCAGGCCAGTTAAAACCTCTGTCTACGGGTCCAGCATCACTTCTACCATATTGCATTAGTCAAAGCAGGCCCAGGGCCCACCCACGGTGCTGGAGGAATAAACTTCACCTTTTGGTGGGGGAGGTACGTTACAGAAGAGCGTGTAGGGTGAGAGATGCTGCCGCTATCTCTGGAAAATTCAGTATCCTGCAGAAGGCAATTAGACAATATTTATTAAAAATCTCTAGTGTCCATACATCCTTTGTCCCAACAAATTCTGCTTCTGAAAATTAGTTTTAAATGCATAGTTGTAGATATTTCTGAAGACTTGGCTATTTAAAAATTGTTCCTCGTAACATCAAGTTAAAAGGTATTCTCATGTCTTCAAATAGGAAATTGAGTGAGTAAATGCATGTGCAGATCTAAGCAAAGCAGCATCCTGAGGTGGGGTTTGGGGGTTTGAAAGGAGGGGTAATGCTATTGGGTGCTGTTTTCCCCTTCCCGGCTTGGAGCCTCTCAGATACTCCTGAGCAGGGATTTGGGGGCAGCCGGGAGGTCCGCAGATGGGGTCTGTCGCCTGCTGAGCACTAGAAGGAACTAGGGATTTTGAGGCTGCTCGAGAGCGGGTGAGTGTGAAAATGATCTCCCCAAATTCTGAATTCTGATTTGTGGAAGTTGGGGCAGAGATTCTGCTTCACAGAAGCCAGAGCTAGCACGGCAGGTTAAAACAAAGGGGAGGTCATTTCTACTTCCCCGGAAGGAAGGATTTTCGACGACCTGAACGGGGACCCGAGGCACACGGTGGCCGAGCCCCTCTGTGCACTGGGAGTGGGCACGGTGACAGCCAGCCCGGTTCAGGCTGTGTGTTGGCCTGAACTTGGGGGATGTGCCCCTCCTCTGTGGCCCCTGGTGGTCCACGAGAACTGCGAGGAGTGAAGTCCAGGACCCCCGGCACGGGGAGACCCAGGGCCCTGAGCCACGTCCACAGGAGCGGAGTCCCCCAGCCTGCTTCTCCGTCCTGCTTTCCTGTGTCAGCCTCACATCAGGCAGTCCATCTCCGCGTAGGGCCTCCGGGCGCGGGGGACACACATCGCCCTGTATGCCGTGGCCCCAGAGGAGAGCTATTGCCAGTCACTCCCGCGACTGTGCCAGGGGCATCCGCTCCTCCTGGCCCGGGTCGTTCTCAGCCCTGAACCAACCACAGTGGCCAGAAGATGACAAGGCAGACCGCTGGGCCCGGGGGATGGTACAGCTCTACCTGAGCCACACGGGGTCAGAGCAGGGGTGACACTGTAGTCTCCCAAAACGACAATGAGGGAATATACGCCTGGTGGGAAAACAGTATGTCCACTCCAGAAAGTTACCCAGGGTCACCAAGGTGGTTGGACCACAGACAAGTCCAGGGCTTTGCAAAAGATGGCACCAGTGAAGTGTAGCGCTTTGAATCCCAGCTCTGCCCTCATGGCTCTATAACTGTAGCCTCTCTGCTCCTCGTCTGTAAAATGGGAATAAGAGAACCGGTCTCATAGGATCCTCTTAAGGATTAAATTAGTTAAAGCAGCAGAAGTGCTTAGTCAGTTCCCAGCACTGACTAAATGTTGGCCCTCATTGTGGATGGTCCTTTACGAGGTCTGCAAAGCTCAAGAATGGGCAGCTGGCCAATAGTAACAGTCCAGTAAGAAGGGATGCTGAGAGGCAGCACTTTGCTCAGAACACAGACTTCACCTTAGAGGTGACTCAGTGTCGACTGTGTCCCTGGGGTCTCGGCTGAGCGTCAGGAGCGGGGTGGGAGGGGGATGGGCTGTATCTTGAGCTCTGTGGCGCCATCAGTACCACCAGAGGAGGTAGCAGCTCCCCGCACCCCCCACCCCCGGCTGAATTCATTTGGACGGGAGCCTCTGAAACAGTGGCCCAGGCATCCTGTTTCAGGCTTTAATTCCACCCAGAAAGATTTGGGGCCAGCTGAGGTCTGGGCATGTACACTTGGTGCTGTGTTTGGAATATCCCGGAGTAAATGCCGTCTTCATCCAAGTCAGTTAAACCAACAGTTCTGTGGTCCAGGCAGTCTGGGGAGACAGGAATCGTAAAGCCTTGACTCCTGGGCGTAAGGACTTTAACACGCAGACGTGAGGAAAAAGCTTCACACAGCCCAGAATGTGAGACAAGTGCAAAGTGCTGTGGACTTCCATCTGGGTGAAGATTTTGCAGGGAAGGGACTATGAAATCAGATGACTAGGCCAAGGAGGGCCTCTCCTTCTGAGAAGAGGCCTCTTTGATGGAGTACTGGACAGGTGGACAGAGCAGCCTGGGCACACAAAGGAAGGGATGGTGAGAGGTCAGGGGACGCTGCTCTCAGCCTCTCCTCCCTGGAGGGTCTGGGATGGTCTTCCCAGGTTTGATGCGGCCCCTCCTACACACGAGTTTCTGCTCAAGGTACTAAGTGGAATAGTGAAGAAAGCGAACTAGGAGACGACGGGGCAGTGCCTTTGACAACTTGACAGACAGCGATTTCCATCTGCCACACTTTCGGTCACGTAGGAGGGGAAAACGAAGACGTTTTAGATATTCAAGCTCCAAAAACAGATACTTCTCAAACACCCTTGAGCATAGAGCAAGGGAGGATGTGCGCCTCCCAAAGAGGAAGCAAACCCGAAAGAAGACCCGAGACACAGGAAACATGGAGTGGGACCCACGAGGCAGGGGGAGGGGAAACTCTGTTCCTCTCAACAAGGTCTGCTCTCAGAAGACACTAGTTAACCAGAGCCCAACCTGCTGGGCCGTTATCAGAGCCAAGCTGACTCGAGGGAAGCGACACCCCAACACCAGCCTCCTCTAGCCATCCTGTCCCACATAAGCGGGGAGGGAAAAAACCTGAGAAACCCCTCTTCAGCTCTCAGTCCAGGGACAGAAGTTCTAAAAGACTTTTACCTGGTGTATCATGGCCAGCTATCGAGAAAAATATTATAGGGCAGAGCAAAAGGCAAAAAACACAATTTGAAGAGACAGAGAAAACATCGGAACCAGACATGGCAGGGATGTTAGAACAACCATTAGATAATTCATTAGACTACGAACTAAATATGCTAAGGGCTTAATGGATAAAGTAAACAGCATGTGAGAACAGATGGGCAATGTAAGCAGAGAGACAGAAATCCTAAGAAAGACCCAAAAAGAAATGCTGGAGATCAAAAACTCTGTACCCGACATGAAGAATGCCTCTGATGGGCTTATTGGTAGACTGGCCCCGGCTGAGGAAAGATGTCAGGAAAGTGCAAGCCATATGGAGCTTGAGGTGAAAGGAAAAACAGTCATCCTGATCCCTCCACCAGACACACACACACACACACCCAACTTGCTGTTCCCCTGACCCCTGGGGCTAAACGACCCAGCTGAGAAACACCCAGGGCAGGGCTGCTCCCCTGATACTGGGAAAAAAGTGATGGGCAGGTCTGCCTTGGCCCTCAGATGGTTCTGAAACGGGCCATATAAACTGCTTCAAATAAATTAACCAAGAACATAAGAATAAAAGCAGGTATTTATTGAGGTCTAAGTGTTTTACTAATACAGACTCATTTCATCCTCGCTTTGATCTCCAGTGCTATGGTTACCCCTATTTATAGGAGAGGGAACTGACGCACGGAGATTCCATCAGTTTGCCTCAAATCACATAGCAAGTAAGAAGCCAGGCTGGGGCCCGAACCTCGACAGTCTGGGGGCTTGGGGACCAAGTCCACGCCCACGACTCCTGGCCACAACGCTGTGACCCGGGTCAGAGCAGCCCTGACCCTCACTGCGGTCCACCGCGCGCCCGGCGAGGCTTCCACCCGGCCCAGCAGAGCCAGGCAACCTTAGAAGCACTCCGAAACCCACCCAACGACCGAGAAGAACGCCAGCCACAGAAGGACCACATACGCACAGCGCCAAGCCTCGGTCGACCTTACTGAATTTCAGGGCAGAGGCCGAGGCCCCCGGAGCGCGCCGGCGGGGCCGCGGACTTGGCGTCACCGGGCCGTGCAGCCGTCCCAGAGCTTCTCGGGGTCTTAGGGCTCCGGGCGGCGGGCGGGAAGAGGCGCTGGTTCTCCTTGCGCCGGCTGCGCGGCGCCGCCTTGCCGCGTGCGACCCGTGCTTCTCCAGGGGGGCGTCGCTGCGCAGCCGCACGTCGTCGTGCACGTCGAAG
>RJWK010057584.1:0-14100 GCA_004363435.1 Platanista minor
GGGTTTCCCTGGTGGCGCAGTGGTTGAGAGTCCGCCTGCCGATGCAGGGGATGCGGGTTTGTGCCCCAGTCTGGGAGGATCCCACATGCCGCAGAGCAGCTGGGCCCGTGAGCCATGGCCGCTGAGCCTGCGCGTCCGGATCCTGTGCTCTGCAACGGGAGAGGCCATAACAGTGAGAGGCCCGCGTAACCGCAAAAAAAAAAAAAAAAAAAAAGAAAAAAGAATCAGTGTTATTTTACTTTGATAATTAAAGTCAGTGTTAAAATAATATGAAAAATCTAATTTTCCCTTGCCTTTGATAGCACTGCTAGAATACTCAGAACACATCCTACCAGGAAGGAGGAAGTACCGGAAATCCAACAGAAGGGCTGGTTTCTCTAAGATTGCAGGTCAACAGGGTTTTAATATTGTGTGTATCCTGATATTGGAGGAATACAGGATTTCAAACTCTCACTTTATTTGCTTATCACAAAGAAATATTTTAAGTGTACTGTTAATGGCTTTTAAATATATATATATATATTAAAACAGCAGAAGGGGAGTTGTTTTAATGGGTAAAATGTTAATTCACATCTTTCCATGTCTACTGACCCTTTTGTTAAATTCTCATCTCAGCCATTCCATATTCATTCCCTGGTGAGAACTTTTTTGTCTTGCTAACTCCTTTATTGGTGTCTTTGCTGCTTACCTATATCCATTTTTCAGAAGTTTTCTCAGAGTACCCCAAGACCTTTCATGACCATTCCAGTACATATTGCAATTTCCTGTCCCTCAGTATCTTTAGGAGGTAGAGTCTGTTACATTCATCTTAGCGAGAAATAATCATGAGGTTTTATAGCAGTATTAAAATATTTTCCATCATTAATATAAATTGCAAAATGCTATTCACAGCAATTTACAAAGATTTTTGTTGTTTTAAACTTCTTGCTTTAAATCTAGAAATTCACTCATTTATTCACAATTTGACATACACTTTTAGACTATATATCTCATATATCAAGCACTGTTGTAGGTACTGGGAACACAGTCGTAAATGGAAAGACTTCTTCTATATTCTTATTTATATGGAGAGATGAATAAGTAAACAAATGAAAATTATTATAGCTTATGACAAGGAAGGAGACAAGCAGAATAATAGACTATTAACAGGCAGGAGATTATTTTTCTTTTTCTCCATTTTACAGATAAGGACATAGGAGCAGAGAATAGTTAACCACATGTTGATGGCCCCGGGCCAGCTGGGTTTAGCCCAGGACTGTTGAAGTTTAAGACCCATGCGTGTTCCTCTACTATATGCTACCACTAAAGAAAATTCATTAAATATATATTTCAGTGGCACTAAACTGTGATCTACGGAATTTGAGCTAAGCTGTTTTTTTAACCTTCAAGGTACTGTTTAGAAAAATCATCATTTACGTTTTTAGCTCATAGAGCAATCTATCAACAAAACAGAAACAATCATATAATGATATTCTGGCATATAGCAGAGGTGCCTTCACAAAACAAAGGCAAAAGGACTAACTATTTAGTAAATAGCGCTGGGACAGTTAGTTATCCATATGAAAAAAAAAAAAAAACTGACTCATACCTGACATTATACACAAAAATAAATTCCAGAAGGAGTAAAGATAGAAATTTGAAAACCATAACTATAAAATTTTAGAGAAAAATATGAGCCTTTCTTTGTAACGTTAGGGTAGTAAGAGATTCTTAAGTCACAAAAAGCACAAATGATAAAGGAAAATATTGATAATATGCCTACGTCAAATTTTTTAAATAAAAAAATTTAAGCCACAGACTGGAGAAAATATTTGTAAGAAATACAACTGAACAAAGAGGTAGAATCCAAAACTGATAGGGAATTTACATAAACAAATAAGAAAATTGGAAACAACTCATTGAAATATGGAGGAAGGATATGAACAGGCAGTTAACAGAAGAAACAAGAATGACTAGTTAACACATGGAAAGATGCTCAGCCTCACCAGTACTCAGGGAAGTGTGAATTATAACCATAGTGAAATACATTTTGACCCATCAGATTGGTAAATAAATAACAATGACAATATCAAGATTGATAAGAACGTGAAGAAACAGTACGTCTGTCCAATATAGTATATTCTATCCAAGAGTGTGAATTCTGCAATAATTTTGGAGAGTAATTTGATAACTTTTTGTAAAATTGACCAAGAACTAGCAATAACTTAACAATTCCTATTTTAGGTATAGACCTAGAGGAAACTCTTGAATATGGACTGAAACAAACCAACAAACCATGTACTTGAATGGTTTTTGTAGCGTTATGCACAATGGTAAAATATTAGAAACAAAATCCATCAATCGAAGAGTGGATGAATAAATTGTGAGTTATATAGATAATGTATAACCAGTTTGTATGTACTGACATGGATTAATTTTAAAACGTAATTTTTAGGGAAAAAAGGCAAGCTACAATATGATGCTATGTATGTAAATAAAAGGACTCTATATATGGTTATTAGATACACACAGTTGCTGAAAAATATGGGATAGAAATATAAACCTGAACTTGAAAAAGCACTTGTGGGAATGGGAGAGGGCTATAAAAGAGGTACACTTATAACTGGAAAACTTAGTTTCTTAAAAAATCTAAAGTAAAGATAATAAAATATTAACAGGTGTTAAGTCTGCGTGGTGAGTACATACATGTTCTATGTCTGTACTTGTCTGTACATTTGAAATATTTTATAACAAAAATATTGCATGATTTCATATTTCCTGATTTCTTAATTCTCCCTAGCATTGCATAGTCATAACTTTATCATTTAGCTTTTTATTTCTGTAAATGGTACTTATTTTTTCTCACTCCATTATTTAATGGTAATGGTGCTATAAATGGAATTTTTCACTTAAAAGTAAACAAAAAAGTATATGTATATATATATATATTCATATACTGAAAAATGGCTTTTATTTAGTAAACAAGCATATAGTGGAATCTTTTCAGAGACTATTGAGGATATTGTAGACCATGGTTGTTTAAGATACAGTTGCAAGGCAAGTATAAAAATTGATGATGACCATGATTATTTTCCCTGCAGAGGTGTAAAGATCCTTGAAGAAAATCTACCTTTTCTGTTCTCATGGGTAATGCTGCCAATATAGAGGTTAAGGTTGCACAGGTCATACTCTGGCTATATAGCCACAGCTATGTTGAAGATAGTGATGGGGAACAGTGGAGTCAATTCCTCTCCATTTGCCATGCCTTCTCCCCATATTTGGAAAACGTATTCTCCACTGTGTGCACCATTCTTGAGGTACATGGTGCTCTGATGCTAACCAAGTATCAGCTCCTTAGATGGCTTTCAAGGCTCCATGTGAGCTGGCTTTGCTTCATCCTTCAGCTTTATTTCCTGCTGCTGCTCCCGGCTGCAGTTCCTCCCTGTGCACCTGCCTGCATTACTTCCTCATGCCTGTGCTTGTGTTTTCCCTCTGCTTTGAATGCCTTCTCTTCTCTCTCCTTTTTCCTTTGGCCAGTTCTCACTGTCTTTCAAGACCTGCCCTAGACATTATCTTCTACACTTATTTTTGGACTCCGCATTGAGCCTGCATTTCAGGTTGTTCTTAGGGCAGCAGCAGAACTTCAAGGAAGTACCAACCATATGTTTTCATATGAGCTGATGAGAATCTACGGAGGAAATTTCCCGGAAATTCCTCAATTGAGTATAGTATGGGAGGAAGGAATGCATCCCATGTATAGATAAAGTAACAGAGAGAACCCCAGAACCTGAAAGTGCTCTATAGATAGAAGTGAGAAATACTTCTAATTACATAGACAGAGGAAAAATAGGGCCACTGTCCCATCCCCATTCCATCTCATACCTGGGTACCTCTAAGTCCTCTAAGAAATTGGTCAGAAGCCCAGAGAAAACAGAGAAGGAGACTAAGTATTGACTGATCTGTGGTATTTGGTGTAAGGGGGTCATGAAAACAGAAACTAAGCATTAATAGACCAGTTTCACAAGTTTTAGCTGTTTAACCCTTGACTTTGTGGACCGATAGTCTATATCCTAAATTTCTATTTTGATGTGGAGATTGAGTTGAGTAGTAACATCCTTTGAACTGTGTCTGCTTCCTCCTTCACACTCCCCTCCCCACGACCAGCTTGATTCTTCTACCCTATAATGCTGATGGTAGCATTAGATTCCCCTGGACTTCTTTTATTCTTTATTTTAATTATCAGAGATCTAAGTGATTCCTTTAATATTCTAATACAGGGATCTTTCTTTTTATAAAATTTTATTTCTTCTCAGTTCTGTCTCTTAACTGTATATCCAGACACAAATCTATGCCATAACTGATGTGAACCAGGAACTCCAAAGTGCGTAAATTTGGAGTTTAGTTTTCTGGGCGAGCAGAGTTTCACATTATACTGTCTTGCTCAGAATTCCTTGTTGCTAATATTATCAAGTCATTCAGAGAAGTGGAACATTGGAACCATAGAACTCAAGACAGATCTTAACACTAGTATGAGAGATCATTCCTTTGCCACGTCTCTTTAATATGTCCTAGAGACTTCGTTGGGTACAATTTACCTCTTTGAAAAGACCCTACCAAGCATTTCGACACAAGGCAACATGAATGAACGAATTAGACCAGAAAGCTATACTTTGTCTTCTGACCTATTTCAAGTTCAAAATGTTTAGTACAAAATAGGAAATCATAATCATCTTTCAGTGGCCTAGTTATTGATGGTCAGCCTTTTAGAATCCACAGAGCTCTGTTTATGGCAGACCAGCTAGAGATGAGAATGAGATTCATTCTCATACCACAAGGTACATGGTGAAGCCTGGATTTTCTTGGATAAAATTATAAAGAACCTGACTTGACCCCAAATTTTCTTTGAAGTTGTACAATTACATGGAAACATTACTGAAGTGTATTTGGGGCAATTTTAGACTTCACATAGTACTGGGATTTAAACATTACTTGAGATAAAAGATTTTTTCATTTCTAGTGAAGACATAGGTACGTGGAATGTTTAGACGTCGTTCACATAAGGCTGTAGGTCACAGAGCTACCTTGTAGCATAGCCCATTGCATTTGGAAATGGTGGTCTGGCCAAACAGTTGTATGCTGAGAACTGTGTAGTACACTGACACCATCCTTCCAAAAGCCCATGGCTCTTCGTAATTGTCTGTACCTGTACCTCAGACCACAACCACTGTTGTTTAGTCAGGCTACATGCCTGGCCAACACCTGTAAAAATGAGCACTTCAGGAACTATTAGCATTAAATTTACTTCTTTGGAAGAGTCAGTTTTAGTGAAATTTATTTGAAAATATTTGCAATACTGTCCTTCAATTTAATAGTATTGTGCTTCTGATATCTCGGAAGGCATAGGTCTGTTAAATTATCTTCCTCTGTTTCTTATGATAAGATTATGAGAGTGATCTCTGCCTCATGAAATTCCTTTTGATTTCAGCCTTTGAATCTAGACTAAGTTAAAGGTACATGTGGATCTCTTCAGCAACTTTTGTTTAATTAGGTAGAGCTATTAGTTCTACTAGATCAGTGACGTCAAAACATATAGAATCGGAGTGTTTGGTAAATATTATTCTGAGTCTATTCTTCTTCATCTGCGTATCATTAGGAAATCTTTTATGAAGGACTGTTCAAGTGTATATCGAATAGATATTTTTAGGTTAAAATTGACACCCCTGTTGATGAAATGAAATGACTGTTGTAGGCCTATTGATGTACTTTTCCCAGGATCCACAGCAGCCTAAATGCTCTTTCACATGTGACATCTTCCTTGTCAGGATACGCAAGGTCTTCTCATTTGCTCTGGGATTACTCCGTGATTCACTTATGTGCTTAGCTTGGCATTTCCTTGATTACACACATATAGAGGGACTGTGTTGACTGTAGATGGAAGGAGTAAGAGAAACCTATGTTATGTGAAAGGGTCACGGATTAAGTTGTCCAGAACTGCTGAGTGTTTGGAGCACTGGGCTTATGTCTTTGCCCGGTGCCCTAAGGTGCCACCTCCTATTTGACATGGCCTTTACATGTTCAAACACACGGGTCATGACCTTCTTCTGCCTCTATTTTAGTCAAGGTGTAGAGTCCTTTAAGTCACCAAGAAAAACTAGTCTTAGAGCTCTCCCTTGACTACTGGATTGAAGGGAAATAACATTTAAGCTAAGTATAAATGTCTTTCTTAAAGTTACCATCAAATAGTTTTCTGTTGATTTGGGATTTTTTTTTTCACTGAACCACTCTTTGGCATGTTGGGAACAGAAGGTGTTTCATGCACTATTCTTATGTACTTTTCTGATAAATAGGAAAATCTCAAACTATTTGTATTAGAAGAGACAACATATGGCAACACGTTTAAGATTGATGCCCTTATTCAAGAGGCCACTTTCATGCATTTTAAAGGAGCTTGTCTGTACTTTAAAAGTAATATTCACAGAGGAATATTACTATTATTCACATTAAGAAGGGAAACTCATTGGGGAGTTACTGAATTAAATCCAGTGATGAACGGGGCAGGATCGAGGGAGTCAATGGAGGGAGAAGCCAAACAAGGTTCCCAGGGCTCAAGAAAGAAGAAAAATGTGAGACCAGAATTCAGGACTAAGCAAAGTCAGGTAGAAAGGGGTGTTTACAAACTTTGTTGTGCATGAGAATCATCCAGAGCAAATGTTAAAAATACAGAGGCTAAGAGCCCACCTCTGATCCATTAAACCTAAACTTCTAGGTTGAGATGGATTCTATTGTAGGTGATTTTTTTTTTTTTTAACTTCTAGGTAATTCTGATGAACAGTAAAGTTTGTTAAAACCTGGATTGGATCATCAGAAGTCTCAGGTATATTAAGTGAGTTTTAAAGTACATCTCTGAAGAAGTGAGCAGTGTTTTTTATGAGTATGTCCACAGCCATCCAGATGAGAAAATTTGGCTCCAAGGGTTGCTAAGAGTAGTGTGGATTGTACATTGTGGAGACCAAGCTACAGATTTAAAAAGAAGTGTGGGAATCAAAATGATTAACTGTCTTGCCTAGGATTTAATTACTAAGTCCTCCACTGCTTCCAAGGTCTGAAAATATACTGAATTGGACTTCAAGGTCAGAAAATTATTTTGAATATGTGTTCTGCACTAACTCAGTTGTTTGTGACCTTAGGCAAGTCATTTAACCATTTCAGCCTCATTTTTTTCTCTTCTATTAATGGGATAAAAATTCCAACCTTTCTCATTAAGTAGAAGAAATTACTTTGAAAATTCTAAATTTTCATCAAATGGAAGTTTAAGTGGATTAAAAATGTAAACCCTAAAATGTAGATGTGTAAAAATCTAAAGTATTAATAATTTTATATAACTGACCTTGCCTTTGCCTTGAAGACTCAAATCTTCAAAGACTAAATAACTTCTTTCTCACATTCCAGTATATTCAGTCTGATCTATTTTCTACTCACAAACATATACTATTATGTCAGGCACTTTATAGTTCAAAACATAGGCACATAAAGGAAAATTCTTAACTGTCATTGTTCGTTCCTCTTTCTATTTTTTTTTTTTTTTTTTTTTTTTTAGGGGCATCTTGAACAAGAGACACTTCTGGAACAGTGTGGGCAGTAGGCCAGGGGCTTTTCCCCTCTGAGTTACCTTTCACACTATTGCTAGTCTCTGCCACGGTTGGGCAAATTGCTGTATCTGCTGGTCTGGACAGGTTTCTGTATCTGCTGAGGTGTGGCTGGTCACACCTTGTCACTGGGGGCATTACGCTGGCAGTGACACCTGTTGTGATGCAAGGGCAAGACTGAGGCTGTCCTCAGGTCTTCCCTCAGCCTTCAGTACTCTACTTGTTCTCATTCCCTCTTATGGGCAGCAATGCACTGAAACTAGAGTGTTTTAGGACAGGGTCTCCAGGAAACAGACCTTGAGTCAGGGGTTTGAGTGCCTATGAATTCTTAAGGAAGTACTCCCAGAAGAAACTGATAATGAAGCAGGGAAGCAGGATATGGAAGGGTAAAAAAACAAGCAAGAGTTCAAGGTCAGATAAAGTGCTAGTATCAGCCTGATTTTGCAGGAGTTCTGGAGCATAAATTATACCTAGTGCTTCTTTCTTCTTGAACCAAGGGAGCTGGGCTTTTTCACTCCTGCTTCAGTTATTGAATCAGTTACATTTGCTACAAGGCTGGGGTGGGGAGTGGGTAGTTGATCATAAACTCCCTGGCACTGCCAGCGGGGTTGTTCTCATAACCTGAAGGTGATCCCCTGCAGAAGATCATAGATGCAAATTTTTGGTAGAGCAGCAGAGCTCAGGGGTGGATGCCTAGAGCTGATGGGATCTGAAGGTACTTGGGCAGGGGACCAACTGTGTCCACTATTGTTCACCTTGCACTGCTTTACCATTAAGTTGAAAGCTTTTTTAAAAAATTGGTTGGCTGTAATCTGTATGGAAAAATTTGTAAGAGGGCATGGTGTGACAAGTTTTAATCCCCACTGGTATAGTTGAGCCCATGACCAAAACTGATTCTCATAATCTCCTTCAACACCCATTTCAAACTCACGCTCAGCTAGCATTTCTGCTGTTCTAGTAGACAGCCTAACGGGGTAGACCAGACCATCATTTGAGGAGCCTGAGCTCTGGTTTCCCGCGCTTAAAGTTGCTGTAATTTTGTTCAGTCACAATTAAACCTTCTCAGGAGTTGCTGCCATATACAGGTAGTCCTCGACTTACTGTTATTTGACTTACAATTTTGTTGACTTTACAATGGTGTGAAAGCAATACACATTCAGTAGGAACTGTACTTCAGATTTTGAATTTTGATCTTTTCCCGGCTAGCGTTACACGGTACCATTTTCTCTCGTGATATTGGGCAGCAGCATTGAGCCGCAGCTCCCAGTCAGCTACGCAGTCATGAGAGTAAACAACTGGTAAACTTTGAATCATTCTGAACCCACACAACCGTTCTGTTTTTTACTTTCAGTATAGTATTCGACACATTACATGAGCTATTCATTCAACACTTTATTATAACATACGCTTTGTGTTAGGTGATTTTGCCAAACTATAGCCTAATGTGGGTGTTCTGAGCACATTCAGCATAGGCTAGGCTAAGCTCTAGTATGGTATGATGTATGGTAGATTAGGTGTATTAAGTGCATTTTCAACTTTAAGTATTTTCAACTTATGGTGGGCTTATCAGGACATACCTCATTGTAGGTTGAGGACAATCTGTACTTCCTGTATGATCAAGTAAGCAGATATTAGGTGACAGTCCAACAGATAACAAGTGTATACTCTGGACAAAATACAAAAGAACAACTACCTGAAGGCATTGGAGGAAATTTGAAAAGTGGAAGATTTTGAAGAGGAGTTAGAAGTTTGGTGAAGGGAATAGTATGGATGAAAGAGTTTTCTCATTTTCATAGCTTCTAGCCTGCAGGCAGGCCTCTTTGCCATACAGAGAATATAAAACTACCATAGAAAAACCTGGATTTTCTCTGGCCTGAAAAACTAGAGGATCTGGTTTGAGGCAACCAGGATAGCTGGTAATGTAGGAGGGGTCAGAGAAAGGAGGGAGCCAGAGAGAGGAAAACCCAAATTTTCTGCAAATTTTGTGTATGAACTCTAAAAACCTCTAGATAACTCCCAAATCACATAAGGTTGGGGAAGAAAAAGCTATTATATTTAGGAAAAAAACAAAACAAAGAGAGCTAACATTTGAGCTGCAGCCCAGAGACGGTTTTCAGTTTTCGGTACATCAGGTTAATTACCTGGTAAAACAAATAAACAACAAAGATCATTCTTTGGAACAATGTAACAGAATTCAGAGTGTCTACAGTGTAATATTCAAGATGTCCATGATACAATTCAATATAACTTGAAATAGGAGGAACCAGAAAATGTGACCCATTTTCAAGAGAAAAGACAGTGGAGACTGACCCTGAGATGGAACAGATTTTGAAATTAGCAGGTAAAGTTTTTACAATAGTTTTTATAATAATGATAGGGAAATATGCTTATGATGAATTAAAGAAAAAGAAATCCAGGAGAGAGCTAGAAACTATAATAAAGAACCAAATGGAAATTCTGAAATTAAATATACTATGTCTGAAATAATGCTGGTCATTGAAACACTGAGAGATGCTGAGAATGAAATCCTAGCCTTAATACTTAGTATTAACACTAAATCTTTATGATGATCAGGATCAATCACCCCTGTCAACATGGCTATTCCCTTCCTTTGCCTACTGGTCTGTTTGTGTGAGGAATCTAAGAGACCCTATGGGAAAGAAAATTTTACTTTTAGTAGGGCTCTTACTGTATGCCTTGAATGAATCATTCCTCACTGGGAACTAGGACTTTCAGACTCACAGAGTTTAAAAATTCAGAGGTGGGAAGCATAGATTCTCCAAATATGTCAGTGTTATTCTCCAATATTGTTAGGTATAACAAAATAAGGTAGTACACTCTATGTCTACCCCTTAGTTCTGGGACCCATCTTTATACTGGTTGGGGACCCAGCACCATATAATGGCTGTCACTTTAAGGTTTATACTGTCTCTTGAGGGACAATCTCCTACCTTCAGAAGAGGTCATCTCTTAGATAATATCTCGACCATGCTTTTAACAGGTTATTCCAGGACTCTCTCAGGCCAGTAGTTTATGAATTGGGTGGTAGGTAGTAAGACCAGAAGATCCTCTGGTTATTCCTACTTCTGTACATCCTTCACAATAAAGTGGGTCCTTTGGTCCAAGGGGATATTTTTTTCAGGATTCTTCGTCAGTAAATAAGACATTATGTGTGCTCTCGTATACGGTGCGTGCCAAGGCACTGTGGTCAGGGGAGGCAATCCCTTTCACTTTTTAATCCTGATAAAATTGCTTCCTTTTCCAGGGTGAAGGGGGTCTAGTGCAATCAACTTGCCACAAAGTAGCATGTAGATGGTAGTGTATCAAGGACTTCACCTTGGTCTCCTTTGCTGACATATTGGGCAAAATTATTTAGTATCAAAAGCAAGATAATCCTTGACAAGAAAGAGGCCCATGAATACATTCCATCCCTAACACCATAGTTCCTCTATTTATGAATTTGTTGTGCAAGCACTATGTAATCAAGGGCAAATGCCAACTGATATCAGTTTGATGAGCTGTTCCAGTCACCTAATTATTAAATATCCCTTCTGCCATGGATGCTCCGTGGTGGGTATTAAATTGTGACACCAATATCCTTTTCTACTATGACTGCTGTTACTCCACAGATTAAAGAAGCAGTGTAAGGTTTTCATCTGATCCTCAGTATGTGCATTCTGCGTATACATTCATGAACGAGAGTAATGGCCATTGGATGAATCTGTGGATCCATGGGGTACTCTACATGTTGAACGTAGGCCAGGGATCTGTTGAGCACTAGATGTTCATATGCCCATATTCTAATAGGGGAATCAAGATAATGCTTTCTATCCTTGGTATCAGAATCAGTTCAGACCCAACCTCCTTCAAGCGATCTGCATATTCTTTCTTGAATATGCAGTTACTGAGGTAAATGGCTGCAGGTCCCATTGGGAACGGACAAGGAGAGTCACTACTGTTAAAACACGCTGTGGGGCTTCCCTGGTGGCGCAGTGGTTGAGAGTCCGCCTGCCGATGCAGGGGACGCGGGTTCGTGCCCCGGTTCGGGAAGATCCCACATGCTGCGGAGCGGCTGGTCCTGTGAGCCATGGCCACTGGGCCTGCGCGTCTGGAGCCTATGCTCCGCAACGGGAGAGGCCCGCGTATCGCAAAACAAACAAACAAACAAACAAAAACATGTTGTGGCATTGTATCTTCCTTCCTCAGAGACCTCATCCTTTAATCCTTGGATTCTAGATGTGAAAACTGATTCAGGTATAGAAACTGAGCAAGTGATCCTGTTAATTGAGTTGGCTGACATCAACATTATTAATCTATTTATATAATCTATATATTTATATATGTTTATCTTCCTTAGTTGCCCACCTCTATTGACCTTGACACACCATATCTCTTAGCAATTGACATAAATCCCTGGGAGCTAGGGCCCCTGGCTATCATTTTAACCTTACTGCTCATTATGGTAATTACATTTACTTTGCCTCTGATGGTTAAAGTTTGCCACCTGGAATCTTTCATACCTGTTGTTACTAGGAAGCCCAGTTCTGTAAAAGCATCTTTTTCTACCAGTCCCAGACTCCAGAAGACAGTCATTATGAACTTTTCAACACTACAGGTGACCCCCTACCGGTTTATTTTTTATTGCCTTAGTAAATGGGATGTCCCTTAGGCCTTCCTGAAAATAGGCAACTAGTGATTTCGGGGGGAGGGTGTGTTAAATAGTAGATGGATATTACCATGCCACCTTCTCTGAGCATTTTGTTCTCTTTTTTCATACTGTGTCAGGTCAGTTCTAGCATTTTCACTTCACTTAATGTCCTGAATGTCATTCAGTATAAAATCCCTTTCCTGTTTTAATTGGATAACTTTCCCTAGTAGGGTCATCCTTGTTCTCAGTTCTTGGTTTGGTGTCCAGGGTGGGAGATGAGAGCACATTTTGAGGAAAATTCCATTTTCCTGAAAGATTTCTGACTTGGTTGAGGCATCTGCAGTCTTTAAGCGTAGGGATGGAGGGAGTGTGTTCTATCCTCTAACATATCCAGAAGGTTCCAGTGAATCTCTGGGTACTAGTACATCATGCACCTCTAACAGATATTTTTATCCTAAGTGTCAGACTCCCACTATTTAATATGAGGCACTTGACTTTGTAGTGAGGGACTTGTTTTCTTTTTAAATTTTTATTGGAGTATAGTTCCTTTACAATGTTGTGTTAGTTTCTACTGTACAACAAAGTGAATCAGCTATACATATACATATATCCCCTCTTTTTTGGATTTCCTTCCCATTTAGGTCACCACAGAGCACTAAGTAGAGTTCCTATACAGGAACTCTACTATACAGTAGATTCTCATTAGCTATCTATGCCAGCTTGCAAATTCATTCTTCTCTGAAGTTCTGCTACTTTACAATTAAAATTAGCAGTATTGGCCAAGTACATGTGTTTGGCCCTTAGTTTGTTTTCTTCTCCAGCTGTAGGTGACAAGGGTTTCTTTTTTATTGAAATATTGTTGATATACAATATTATATTAGTTTTAGGTGTACAACGCAGTGATTCAAAATCCCTTCATAGATTATGCTCTATGTAAAGATATTATAAAATGCTGGCTATATTCCCTGTGATGTATAATATATCCTTATAGCTAATTTATTTTTATACATAGTAGTTTGTACCGCTTTATCCCTTACCCCTTTATCTTCCTCCTCCTCCTAGCCCTACTCCCCACGGGTAACGACTAGTTTGTTCTCTATAACTGTGAGTCTGTTTCTGCTTTGTTATACTCATTCATTTGTTCTGTATTTTTAGGTCATATATAAAGTGATATCATGGAGTTCTCATACTTTTTTCATTTCTGATCTTTATTGTTTTGGTTCCTCTTCCCTTTTTTTCTTGATGAGTCTGGCTAAAGGTTTATCAAGTTTGTTCAGCTTTTCAAAGAACCAGCTCATAGTTTCATTCATCACTTCTATTTTCTTTAAGTCTCTATTTCATTTATTTCTGCTCTGATCTTTATGATTTTTTTCCTTCTTTTAGCTTTGGTTTTTGTTCTTCTTATTCTAGTTCCTTTAGGTGTAAGGTTAGGTTTTTTTATTTGAGATTTTTCTTATTTCCTGAGGTAGGCTTATCTCTCAGTAAACTTTTCTCTTAGAACTGCTTTTGCTGCAACCCATAGATTTTGGATTGTTTTTTCATTTTCTTCAGTCTCCAGGTATTTTTAATTTCTTCTTTGATCCATTTGTTGCTTAGTAGCATATTGTTTAGCCTCTGTTTGTGTTTTTTGCAGTTTTTCTCCTGTAGTTGATTTCTAGTTTCATAACATTGTGGTTGGAAAAGATGCTTGATATGACATCAATTTTCTTAAATTTACTGAGACTGTGTAACAGCGCGTGATCTATCCTGGAGCATGTTCCATGTGCACTTGAACGTTTATTCTGCTTTTGGTTGGCATGCTTATATCACTATATTGCAAATGTAAGT
>RJWK010057585.1:0-14099 GCA_004363435.1 Platanista minor
GGGAGAGGCCACAACAGTGAGAGGCCCGCATACCGAAAAAATAAATAAATAAATAAAAATAAAAATAACTGCATGCATGTCCAAATTATGGCAAATTATGAACAATAAGATACAAAAAGACCAAAACCCAACTGCCACTTCTGAGCTGTCAGGAGCAAAAGCAGGGTATTGTGCATGATCCCTGAAGACAGCACCACCAAGCGGGTGGGCAGACCACTGAAGCCACCCCTCCAGCCCAACCCACCGATCTGCCCCTACCTTCACCCCATTTAAGGGGTCAGCTTGCCCCCTTGGGGAGCCAGCAAGGGCACCCCTTACTCGTTTTTGCTCCCTCGTGCTACAGCCCGAGCCCCAATAAAGCCTTGCCTGAATTGATCTGGCAATTCATCATATCAATTTCTATTGATTAAGGAGTCTGAGGACCTGGTTGGTAACATAAACAGAGATAGTTTTACTTTTCCTATCTAATCTTGATGCCGTTTATTTCTTCTTCTTGACAAATTGCTCTGGCTAGAAATCCAATACAATATTCAATAAAAGCAACAACAGTGAATATCTTTTACTTTTCCTGATCTTAGAAAGTACCTGCTCTTTCATATTAATCATAGTGTTATCTGTGGGTTCTCCATAGATGCCCTTATAAAGTTGAGGAAGTTCCCCTATATTTTCTAGTTTGTCGAGTGTTTTTATCATGAATGGGTGTTGGATTTTGTCAAATGCTTTCTCTGCACCAATTGAGATGACAGTGTTGTTTTGTCCTTTATTCTATTAACATGGGCTACCTTGGCTGACTTTCATATGCTAAACCAGTCCATCCTTCCAAGGGATATATACCACTTGGTCATGATGTATAACACTTTTTATATATTGTTGGATTCAGTGTGCTAATATTTGTTGAGGATTTCCGCCTCTCTGTTCATAAGATATATTGTTATGCAATTTTATTTTTTGGTGATGTGTCTGCCTACTTTTGGTATCAAGGTAATATTGGCCTCAGAATGAATTGCTTGAGGTTCAAAGAATGAAGAGAAACAGATAGTGCCAGGTGGACCAACAAAGGAGCTGTTGCAATAACTCAGGTGGATATGATTAAGGTACAGCTTAAAGTAATGATAATGAGAGTGGAAACGTGGAAGGAAGATGTCAACATTCAATATCAGAAAAAAAAGCTGAATTTTTTCTTGGTAATCAAGGGAGAGCTGTGCATGTAAGACATAGTACCTCTCAACAAAACAAATTCTTGATATTTCATAGGCTTTGAGAAACAAAAAATGGAACAAAATAACATGTTCAGGACTTGGCAGACTTTCAAGAGGCAGGGTGGGGGGTGGGGTGGATGTCGATTGTGGCACTGATAACTGTCTGATCCTAATTGGTTGGTTTTCAGAAGCATGGTTACTAATGTGAAGTTATAATTGATCAACTGGCATGAGTTTAAAACTGATTCTAGTAATTACTTAACATTATAGAAAAAGGAGAATAGGAATATATTATTCTCAGAGAGGAATGAACAGATTAAAAGTGAATTGAGGGCATATCTGATTTGATGGGGCAGTGAATTACATTAAAGATGCCATTCAGATTTCTGGACAATTAAATGTAAGCTCTGCTAGGTCAAGAATCTCTCTTTTGTTGCCTGTTGAATACAAGCTCCTAGGAAAGAACCTGGCCTGTAGTAGGCATTTTATAATGATTTCTGAATAAGAAACATTACATTACTATAGAGTACATTAATGGAATTATAAAATCTGGACATGTTCAATTTCAGATATCTGCAAGATATCCAAAAGAAAATAGCTTATAGTAAACAGGAAATAAAAGTTTTGAATTACAACAGATGTTTGTTCTACTTAGATTCCATAGCCTCCAGCATATAGGTGGTTATTGAAAACATAAGATCAAATAAAATATTTGCTAGATATTATGAGAGAATAAAAAACACCACTAGGGCAGATATCCGTCAATCACAAACACTTAAAGAACCAGGGCAGTTATAGAAACTGCAAAGGAGACTGATAATAAAAGATCTAAAATAATGAAAGAAATGTGGAAGCTAAGGGAAGTTTCTTTTTTTTTTTTTTTTTTTTTCCTTTGATTTTTCCCTCCTGAAGAAGAAAGAAATTAACCTTGTTAAATGATCTCTAGAGTGTAAGCAAGAGAAGGAAAAGGACTGCAAGGTAGTCACTGGATCAAACAACAATCGAGTCACTGGTGTCCTTGACAAGAGTTGTGTCAGCAGAGTGGTGAGTTGTGTGTGTGGAAGGGGTCTCAGGTGAGGGGAGTGAATCGAAGGTTTAAATGTGAAGGAGGAAAGCAGGATAAGTGGCATCTGGAGGCAGGCTTTGGATTGAGAAAAGGAGGTTATTTTTATTTTTAAAGTTGAGGGAAACTAGAGCATGTTAAATGCTGATTGAAAAGAAAAAAAAACGGAGAGAGATTTAAAATACCGGAAAGAGAAAACCTGATCAAAAGGTTGATATATAGCAAGTGGGAATTTATGATTCTACAGTTTTCTCTGACTCTCCAAACCCTTGTAGCTCTAAATTTCTATGGTGATTTGAATTGTCTACATAAATTACTATATCTTATAAGGAATTTATTGTTAGACATCATAAGTAATACAAGGATATAATGTGATACATTAACAATCCTCTTTATTCTTTTATGGGGGATATACAACAGTAAAAAATATCACTGTGCTTTTTTCTTTTTTTCACAAATTTTATATTGAAAGACTTTAAATTTATCAAAAGGTTGCAGGAACTTTTTGATGTTTGAAGAACAGCAAATACCCTTTCCCTATATATGTCAACTCTTAATATTTTACTAATTTTCTCCCTTTGTCTCTTTCAGTCCTATTCTCTTTCTCAGCCTTTCTCTCTCTCTCTTGCATATTCTTTAATAAACAATTTTAGTATTAGTTGAAAATATTGTGACACTTCATCTCTAATTAATTCAGCATGAAATATTAATCATCTAAAAAGAGGGATATTCTCTTACATAACCATAATAAAATTGTCATAGAAAGGACATTTAACACTGATGCAATACTATTATCTAATACATAGCCTATATTAAATTCTACCTACTATCAATTATCCCAGTAATGTGTTTCATAAACTTTTTTTAAGATCCAGAATGCAAATAAGGTTTGCACACTTCGTGCAGTTATCAGATATTCTTTAGTTTCCTTTAAATTATAAACTTCCCACAGACTTTTTTCTTTTTTTAAAAACAACAGAATGTTGACATTTTTAGAGGGTCTATTCTAGATTGTTTTACAGAATATCCCTTAATTTGGGTTTTCTAATTGTTTCTTCATTTTTTTCCTGATTAGATTCAGGTTAAGAAATTTAGGTGGAAGTACTACCTGGGTGAATAGTTCATCAAATTGCAAAGCACATGATGTCAATTTGTATTATAGGTGATATTTAGTCATGTGATTAAAATGGTCTTCACCAGATATATCTGTTGAAAAGGTACTTCTTCCCTTGGTAATTAATAAATAATTTATAAAATGATGCATTGAGCCTGCATGCATATCCCATTTTTCAAAGATATCTTACAAATCTTACTGATAACTTATCAGTGCTTTTATCATCTATTGATGACTTTTTCCTGAGTCTATTATTGCTATGGTGGTTGTGAAATGGTGATGTACTATCTCTATAATTTCTTCTATATTTAATGGTTTATTTGGCCTTATTATTTTTTTGTAAATATTTATCTGTCACCCTAAATTTTATTTTTTTAAATAACTGTCAGTATAAATTCAGTATCATCATCCATTTCTATCATTGCTTATTTTCATACTTAGTATGTCCTAAATTTGGCCAGTGACAGTCCTCTTAACATCTTTCATCTGTCAATTCATTCCCATCAGTGTTTGAGTACTTTCCTATATAATTATAAAATTACATTCATAATTGTTTAGAATTATGTATATTTGTGTACCTACCTATATGCATTATACATATATATTAAATTATGTTTTATTCTGATCTCCAAATAAAGAACACGAAAGTTTTCTTTTTCCTTCCATTTTCTATCATATCTCCTTTTTTCCATAGTGAGAACGTAATTCCCAGTAATATCGCTATATTAAATCATTTGCTCAAGTCTATTATACAAATGAAATAGTTTCAAATGTACTGCATTAATTCCACTAACAACAACACACTTAAGTAGTATTCAAGATTTCTTTTCATTCTTAAAGTATGTTCTATCCATTGATAGGAATAGTAACTGAATATTTTACTCAATCTTTAAAAAATAAGCCTGCTGATAGATGCTTTTATTAAAATAAGCCCGGTAATAGCATACTTGATCACACATGTAATTATAATATTAATGAAGAGAAAGCCAAGCAAAATTTAAAACAACATTATAGTGCTCCCTTCCTTACTTTTATTTTGTGACTATCACACTGGAAAATGACTTACTCAAAAAAATTGCTTTGAAGTTAAACTCATGGCAATTTGGGGTACACAAGGCAAAAAAAAAAAAGAATTCCCTCTTTCAAGTTTATTAAAATATCACCCCAGTATTAAGTCTTGTGTGGAGAGAAGAAGGATCATTGGCGCTCATTAAAAATAATAATTTTCATTTCTGAAAGGTTTTCAGAGATGTATGTTTTGGGAGTAAGAGCCACCTGTGTTCTCAAAGGTACAAATAAAAAGGGATGAGCTCATTTCACAGGCTTCGTTTCACATTCTATGTCATTGTTATTTCAAAATGACACCTTTGCAGTTTAGAGGGACCAGTAGGCACTGTTATAACTAAAATTGAATAAAATTCCTAGCTGTGTCAAAGACATTGTTCGAATTCACTTAAAAGTGTTTTATGTCACTGCTCACCATCTCCCCCTCTCTGTTCATGATCTGCCTGTGGCAAACTGTTTCTCTCTGGGACTGAAAAGATTACTCCCACTGATACTCCTCTGACAGTGTGAATATTGACTTGCACTTATAAAGGTCAGACAGTTCCACTAGTTAATAGGAGTGAGAAGAACAGTTCCAACAAGTCTCTCTGAAAGGAATTTAACCTTCAAATGGCAAAGCATGCTGCTCTGTGGAGCCAGTTTTGGCAACTAACAGAATACATGCTTCTCTGCTTTCCAAAAATACCAACAGGAGCCTGAAAGTTAACATTACAAAAGGGAAACAAGCATGCGATGTAGCAGACAAACGTCCATGGGAACACCATCCAGAATATGCCCTGTTATTTTTATTTTTCAAAGAGAATCGAATACTGTGAGGTAATTCTCTGGGCCTTTAACTGTCCTCAATGTATAATAGCCTTTTCAACTTTTAAGAGCCATGTGCTGTAAGATGATAAGACACCACATATATTTCTCTAGGCATCATTCTGACACAAGATCAAGAAAAAGGTTTAATCCCAGGGGAGCATGGCATCTCCTTTGAAAAGTCCTTTGCCTTCTGTTATGGTCTCATGACTGAGAGTTCAGGAAAGGCTGACATAATTTAAGGTCTCTGGGAATGTGGCCTATCTGTTAATAGCAGTGTCCTGAGGTACAATACAAAAAGGATGGGAGTGAGAAAACAGGACAGAAGATGAAAATGAGACTTCACTTTTCTTCCTGATGGAGAGTAAAACCAATATTTTTAATTTTTAATAAAACACATTTATATTGTGGCACCAGCAGGAGAAAGAACGTGCTGCATACAAATGAAGATGATTCCCTAGTTTGTCTTGAGCAGTGGAAGACAGGAGACATAATGATGAAGAGGGTCTTTTACAAGTAATAAGTAGGAAGAAGAATAAGTCCTGGGTGTCTTGGAAAGCAAAGCTTTCATGATTCCAGAGCATGTTTTAGAAATGCCATTATGGCTTTCACCACTTTAAGTCTGGCATCAGTGAGATTTTAGATTGTGCTAAAACCATCCTTAATGTCCTTTCTGCCTCATCAGTGGGGGACCATTCAAGTAACAAAGTGCCAATCAGGGGCTCTTGTTCCTCTTTAGCTTGGAGATATTACTGTGGAGATTTTTGTAGGAGCATGATCTCTCCGCTTGAGATGCCCTTTATTGTAACTATAGTTAAAGGTCTGCTGACTTAGCCATTATAAACCCCCTAATGTTCTCCACTACAGAAATCTGCTCTAAAATAAAGCTTAGCATACTAAGTTGGAGCCCAGGAGAGCTCTGATTTTGATAAATCTGAAGGGAATAAAATAGTCATTTGAGTTAAAAAGAGAGTAACAAAAATATAAATATCGAAGCTATGTGAGTTGTGTGTGTCACTGCTATCTCCAAAAATAGCATCGTTAATTAAAATGAAGTTGGAAGGTAATTACCTCATAATGTGCACTAATCGTTTTTGTAAGTTTGGAATACAAACATGTAATTAAGAAAAAGAAAAATGGGTTATAGACAGGATAGGTTTCTTGATTCAGAAAATTGTTAAACTCAAATGTTTTCTGAAAATGTGGGACCTGTATTGCTATTGCAGAGTCCTTGCAGTCTTTGAGTCAATGAGTCAGATACTCCTAATACTTAAGCCTCTCCCTGTAAGTTTCTTAGCCATATTTAAAAGCTTTACTGGGCTTCCCTGGTGGCACAGTGGTTGAGAGTCTGCCTGCCGATGCAGGGGACACGGGTTTGTGCCCCAGTCCGGGAAGATCCCACATGCCGCGGAGCGGCTAGGCCCGTGAGCCATGGCTGCTGAGCCTGTATGTCCGGAGCCTGTGCTCCACAACGGGAGAGGCCACAACAGTGAGAGGCCCACGTACTGAAGGAAAAAAAAAAAAAAAAAAAAGAAAGGTTTACTAATTGAATTGAAGCAGAAATAGAAATTTGTAAAAAAAAACCATAACAGCAACCTAGAGGCAGAGTATTATCAGGAAATAGATCTCCGCATTTTTTTATTTTGAAGACCATTATTAAAAATGTAAACTTTTAATCTTATTTTTAAGAAAATACCTAAAAATTCACTTTTCTAGTGATGCAAAATCTTTTCAGAATTTTTTTAAAAATCAAGACATGTTAATAATAAGTTTCCAAGCACATCAACTTTTCTGCAGAAAACAAAACATAACAAACAAAACAAAACAAAAAAAAGACTACCTTAAGTCTCTGGAGAGTAAACGATGGCAGGCAGATTGTGGGGATGCATTGATACTTGTAATATCTTTGAGAGTGAAAGGATGTCTCTTTTTAGATAGTGTGGTCAGGAAAGGCCATTCTGAGGATTCATATTGGTGCTAAGAAGTAATATATATGTCTCAACCAACTAATAGAATTTCTGGGGAGGAATATTGGAGTCAAAGGGAAGAACAATTGCTGATGTACTAGGGCAAAACTTGGTATGTTCCGGAAGCAAAACGGAGACCCATGGAGCTGAGCACTAGAGATTAAGAGGTAGACTGATGAAAAATAAAGTTGGAGAGGAAGACAGGAGCCATATCATACATCAAAATGAAATTTACCTAAGGCCTACTTTATGCCAGGGACTGCATAGAAATACAAATAAGACATGATTGTTGCTCTAAGGGATCTCCCAATCCAGTGGTGAAATGAGTTTTGGGATTTGCTGTCTAAGAAGCTTGTTGCAGGTGGATCTTAGTCAGGTCTATATTCAGTCATCTCCCATCTCAGAATTAGACAGAGAAAGTCCTCAAAAAGTGTTTTTTGGATGGATGGATGGATGAATGAATGGATGGATGACACACTGAGAAAGTCCGGCTGGCTGCTGAAACACCTCACAAGTGATATTTTCTTGGTAATGTCACCACATACAGACTCTGAAATTGAGTGTAATTTGATGGCTAAACATCCACATAAAATGTTACAAACCCATATATGTCTACCCAGTTGGCTTCTGACCAGTTTAAGATTTGGGGCAGGTTGCATAACTTTTGTTTCCTCATCTATAAAATACCCATAACTCTACCTGTCATATATATACATATATATGATATTTTCAATTTTCTTTAGCAAAATTGAGTAGTTCTAGAAGCAATAATCAGGAGTAGGGGTGATATAAGGCATTATAATTTGATGGTCACAGAGAAGATTAAGAGGAAAGGAGTCTTTTGGTTGTTACAAAGTAGTCTCTTCTGGAATTCTAGTTTCTTAAGTTTTTTTTTTTTTTCTCCCTTATTTTGTTGTATCATTATCCCTCTTTTCACTGACTTTATATAAAATATGCTCAAGTTTCTCACATCTCACAAAACTATTCTTCCTTTAACCCTGCATTTACAACTCCCTGCTGCACTATTCCCAAGCTTTCTTTCCTAGTCAAGCCTCGAGAAATAATAAGCTGTACTCATCATGTCCACTTCTCCACCTTCCATTCATTCTCCAATCACTAAAATATGACTTTCGTCCCAATTATTGTTCTGAACTGTTTTCTCCAAGGGTTCCATCAACACACTTAATAAATCAACTGCACATACATTTTAATCCTAACTATACTCGTCTTTTCTCAGTTTTTGCCTCTGTCATCTATCTTAAAAACAGGGTATCATTTTCTATCATGCAAATTCTTCCTGACTCTCTTCCTATCCTTTCTATGAGCATTCCTTCAAGAATATTCCCACTGGTGTTTCCCCAAGCACCTAATCAAACCATCTATTTCCTTTCCTTATGTAATTTTTTGGGGCAAAAATGTTAACTACCACATGCTCTCAGATAAATCATTCATGTATATCTAGCACCTACAAGAGTTCTTGGTGCTAAGGAAGTATTCAATCAATATGTCTTGAATAAACAGATGGGTGGATGGACAAATCTATCACCACCTAGAAACCTTTGGGATGAATGTGAACTATGGACATTTTAGGGATCACATAATTTAAAATATACTGCATACCAATATTTAGAATTTTTTAAAGGCAGATTATAAATTCTTCTGGAAAAAAAGGGAAACCTAGCAGCACTGACCCCACATTCCAGCACGGCAATGATCCTTTCGAGCTGAGCCGTATTTGTGCCCTGTAGTGGAGCATGCGTTGTCCAATTTGGCACAAAGTCCATCTCCCTCACTTATGTTACCTGCTTCATCCCAGTAAGCATTCCATTAAACACCTCAAACAAAACAGACTGCAGATATATACATCCAATATAACACAGACAATATTAGTTATTTCTCCTCTAATTTTCTCATCTATATCCTCCTTACCTGTGTATCCAATTGCAATGAAGAAAAATATTGTCCATGTTACTTAAGCCAGAAAATGGGGGCCTTGGATTTTGCTCCCATTTACTTACTCCAACTTATCAAGCCTACAAGGTATCAGTATACACCATAAATATCTCTAATTTATTTCCTCCTCTCTTTATTTTAGGCCCACGTCACCTTTCCCCACAAATGTTGTGATGGGCTCTTAACTCCTTTTCTGGCTTGTTCTTGTCTTCTCTCTATTCATCCATCGGAAGATCTCCTATATACCTCTCAAGTCTCAGCTCTAGTGCTGTGTTCTCTGAGAAACTTATCTGATAGGAGCAAATGTATCTATTTCTCCCTGTATCTAGTAAATTAATATTTATGTAATATAGTATTATAAAAATAATAACAATGATGATAATTACAGCCAAAATACATTAAGTACTTTACATATAACAAGCCCCATTCTAATAACTTAATATATATGTTCTCATTTTATCTGCGCAAGAGTAAGAAGTAGATAATTATCAATATACAGAATTGGGGCTTCCCTGGTGGCGCAGAGGTTGAGAGCCCGCCTGCCGGTGCAGGGGACACGGGTTCACGCCCCGGTCCGGGAGGATCCCACATGCCGCGGAGCGGCTGGGCCCGTGAGCCGTGGCCGCTGAGCCTGCGCGTCCGGAGCCTGTGCTCCGCAACGGGAGAGGCCACAACAGTGAGAGGCCCGCGTACAGCCAAAAAAAATTAAAAAAATATATATACATATATATACACACACACACATACAGCGTTGAAGAAGAATAAGTACAGACAGATATATTAATTTGACCAAGGTAGGGTTAGGGTTCGAAACCTGCTATTCTGATTTCAGAGCATATAGTCTCTTTTAAATCTGTATGTGATTGGTCAACTATTCAACAAACATCACCAGTTTCTTTTAAGGCTTTATAAGAGTTTTGTAGTTTTGTAATCTGTGTGATTTATATAGTGACCAACACCCAAAAGAAGATAAAGGAATTTTGCTGAATAACTGAATGAATGCCACAGCTCCCCAAATTGGTAGGGAGATCATGCAAACGATCAATCTCCCTTTTGATGTCTAAGACTCCTCAGTGAATGCCACTTAAAAGTGAGATTTTTTTTTTCCTTTGTCTTAAGGCTGTCCTCTAAAGTAGCGGAAGCCTATGTTTAGATATTAAACATGCTATAGCACAATTATGACAAAGGCATTTGCATTTAGGCCTCAATGCTTTTAACTTGCTATTCAATGTGTTGAGTGATTCGTATCTGGGCAGCCCAGTCTCTGAGGGCCTAGTTGGTAGCTTAGCCTCAGTTTGTGAATCTATTCATTTATTTATTTTTGGTGTAATAGCCAAGTCATATAGAGTATAAAAGAAACTGTTTCTGGCCCCTCAGCAGCAACTAGAAAACTTGCTTTTTAGTAGGCTTGTTTACTGACTATGAGATCCAGGTACAATAGAGATATGCGTGTAGCTAGGAAGAGGCAGATGAATTACAGAGAAAGTGAAGTTATGAAAAGAACAAAAACAGAATCAAGACATTGCAAATTCAAAATTTTGTGGGTTGAACAAGTTCCATATGTTGACATGCTGCCAGTCTGAATCTACTGCCAAGTGACCAAACTGAAGAGGAATGAAGGTCATAGGGTTAAATAGTTTGAGAAAATTTAAGGTAGATATAAATATTGAAGATACAGCACTTGTCGCCTGTACAACATTCTTGACATTAAACATGCTATTTCCCTAAGACACCTGCTCTCTAATATGTAATTTTTTAAGTAAGCACATCTTTTTTGTTGTTGTCATTAATGAAACTATAACTACCTAAGGACAGGTACTAATTACTATACCTTTAGTATCTACCACGGTGCTTAGCTCAGTACACACCCACTGGATTCTGGAAAAATAAAGATGAACTATATACATCGATCAACTAGGAAGCATTTTCAGCCCAGTGAGATTCAATATATTCAGGTTCTCAAGCTGATGATCTATAATTTAGAATTTGTTTATATCTGAGATTTTTTTTTCCTTTTGATCTTGTAACTTTGAAGCAAGAATTTAATGATCCCAAATAACTCTAGTAGAATAACTGTATTTGAAATAAATTTGATTTGAGAAAAGTATTAGTTAAGCCTTATTTTTTTTTTTCCTGGAGAAATATGTATTTAGACTGTCAGAGCAAACTAATAATTTTCCTTCAAATTTGTATTACTATCTCACAGAAGAACAAGAGAAGTAATCCTTGTTTACAGAACTTCTTTTGTGTTAGTGGGATGATTCATATCGAAATGCAGTTTCTCTCAAATGTGTCATTATAATGGAGGACTTCGCACATCTTTTTGTTAAATTACAACACTATAATATGTGGTGGTGTTTTAAGTTTTCTTAATGAAATTATAACTTTGTGAAACATTATTGCTATTAAGAGAATAAATCCATGCATTAGTGAAGTTCATGACACATTTTGAATGTATAGATGTTATGACTCATGTATACTCTAGCTTAACCTCCAGTTTAGAATTACACAAATTCCAAAAATAGTTTATTCCTCTTCTGCAAAATGTTAATCCCACGACAAAGTTATAAGGGTAGTATTTAGTAGGAATGGTAGCTCATTTAGATGATCATAGAAATTGATTTTTAAAGGCATTTTTGGATTATTTTATAAATGAGGAAACTGAGACTCCTGTGATGTGCCCAAACTCCTAACATTAGCTGGTGCTAGAAAACTATTTAAGAACTAACCTGGATAATTTTCTGCTACCATCTATAATTGCTAACTACTACTGGAATAGCCTTCTTACAAAAACCAATCATAAAAGTGGAAAAAATTATGAGTCAATTGTTTTTAGGCATTGGATTACAAGCAGCAGAACACTGGTCCCTAAAAGAGGGGAACTCAGAGGAAAACACCACAACACTCAGGGTTGATCTTTGGAAGAGGAGGAAGGTATAGTATTGGAGACACAGAAATCCATGTGAGGAGGTTTCCTGGGAATCCTGCGTTGGGGGCTGGGCTATGAACACACAGGGTGAGACTATAAAAAGATTACCAGAAAGCAGTTGCTACAGAGTTGAGAACAGAACAGAGATAGTAGAGGTTAAGTGTTGCTGGTAGATGTTGGAATTTTGTCCCAGACAGAGTAGAGAGATTTTAGTGATATTCTGTTGTTGCTGTTGGGCATGATCATAGGCTTGTTTATTTTTTAACTTTGTTTGTATTTTTACTTAATTATAGATTCATTTGCAGTTGTAAAAAATAATACAAAGAGATTCTAGATACCGTATCAGTTTCCCTATTGGTTATAACCATTGTGCAATGTCACACGAAGGAAATGATGTGGATAAAATCCATATACCTTACTCAGATTTCACTAGTTTGCATGTACTTTTGTGTGTGTGTGTGTGTGTGTGCGTGCATGTGTGTGCGTGTTTTAGTTCTATGCAATTTTATAACGTGCACCAATTAGTTCAACCATTCACCTATTGAAGATCAGCTCCTGTGGGCACACAGACACCAGGGATAAGGATGCCAACCAGCGCTGCTTCCAGCCGCTTTATTTAGTCATATTGTTACCAGATTAAGGTGGAAGTTCAGATCACTGTTGGACCCCACTGACACTAAATTGTGTAAACTGGGGCACAATCTGTTTACCCAGAGTGGAGGACGGAAGATTACCTCCCTGAGCAGCACTGCAAACGCTACGTAGGGGCACTGCCTGCTTTGGGTGGGGGATGGAAAATAAGCTCCCTGCTCGCCCACCAAAGCCCTGTGGGGTACGGAGGGGAAGTTCTAGTTTTTTGAGTGTTGCAGCTGGAGGACTAGAATTACAAAGAATTATTGGACTTCTGATTAACCAAGATAGACCACATTTCTCCTAGGATCTCCTTCTGATAACTAAAAAACTGTGGCATAACAGCAAATTAGTACAGAAACATTTTCAAAGGTAAAAGAAGATGATAGGCTTCCTAGAACCTTGAGATTTTAGGAACAACATGGTGGTACATTTTCTGAGTTTCCTTGTTGTCATCCTTATAGCCTGGCCGGGGAGGAGGTGCGGGGGTATGAGAAGCCTCTATCTTGGATCTGTCAATAGGAACAAACAAAACACTCCAAGGAAAGCCTCTTCCTCCTAGCCAAAGGACAGGGAAAAGGGCAGTCTGACAACAACAAAAAATCTTTTTGGCAATACCCACCCTATTCCAGCCAAAAATCAGTGGGTGTTTAGAAAGTCTGAACAACATTAAAAACTAACTGGAATTAACTGACATTTACAGAACATTACACCTCCAGAGCACAGACACACACACACACACACACACACACACACACAAACATAATCTCAAGTACATTTGGAACATTCACCAAGATAAAACATGTGCTAAGCCAACGAAACAGTCTAAAAGTATATTAAAGGTTAAATCCTATAAAGTAGTCTTTCACATCATGACAAAATTATATTAACAACCAATAAGAAAGAGATATTTGGAAATTAAACATTTCCAAATAACCTATAGATCAAAGAAAAAATTCTAAGGTAAATGAGAAAATATTCAGAAATGAATGATAATGTAAAAGAAATATGTCAAAATATCTGGGATGCAGCTAAAGAGGTATTTGGAGGGAAATTTAGAACTTTTAATGCCTATATAAGCTAAGATAAATGATATAAGTTTCTATAAATAAAAGCCAAAAAAGAGAAATAAGATAACAAAGAAAGTCAACATATAAAAAAGCCAATCATTGAAAATTTTAATAAAGTTTATAAACACCTAGAAATGCTAATTAAGAATAGAAAGAAACCCAATCCAAAAATGGGCAGAAGACCTAAAAAGACATTTCTCCAAAGAAGATATACAGACTGCCAACAAACACATGAAAGAATGCTCAACATCATTAATCATTAGAGAAATGCAAATCAAAACTACAATGAGATATCATCTCACACC
>RJWK010057586.1:0-14099 GCA_004363435.1 Platanista minor
TCACCACCTTCTCATGTCCCTGCCCCCGCCCCGACCTCCCCCCACCCCATGCCTAATATAATTAGCATAGCACATCACTCTGGCCTCAGTGATTGGTCCAGGGATGAACATATGACCCAATCAGAACCTTTGAGATACAATGAGACTTTTGTCGGTGTAGCTTTTGTCTGTGCCTCCACCATAGCCCCCTGGCATCTGCCATTTCCATGAACGCTGGCTGAACTTCCAACTGCCAGTCCTTGGGACTCTGCCTGAGGGCTCTCTCAGGCTGCTGGAGCCCACTGTGCTCATGCCTGCAGCAGACCAAAGTACCAGAGTCAGTACTACCAGGGAGCTGCCAGCACTGGGATTCGGGTGAGGAGAGTGGCGTGCCTCATGTGTAAAATGTAAGGAGTCCTAGGCCCAGCCCTGGAGCAGCCCTCAACCAATGGCTGATGGGAGCTGGTAGATAAATGCTGCAATTCCCTTTTGGATGCATGCTCTACCCTGTTTCTCACAGCTCCTCAGTAAGATTAGGCTCTGGACGCCTGCAGAGATAACTAGCTCAGTAACACATCCTTTATTGGCTTCTTTTCCTTCCCTGGCTCACTTTCTCATTCCCCTACCAGCATTTCCTGTGATCACTTCCTAATAAATGACTCATATTCAAATCCTTGTCTTGGGGTCTGCTTCTGGGGGAACCCAAACCAAGACACCTGTTGGCTATGGTTAAGGGATGATGAAGCTCTACGAGATGCTGCAGCAGCTGTCTTGACAGCCATGGGGGGCAGACCCTCCAAGAATGGAGCCGACACGGAGGTGAGCAGAACCGAGATGGCAAGTGAGGTGATTTTTTTTTTTTTTATACATCTTTTTTGGAGTACAATTGCTTTACAATATTGTGTTAGTCTCTGCTGTACAACAAAGTGAATCAGTTATATGTATACATATATCCCCATCTCCCCTCCCTCTTGAGCCTCCCTCCCACCCCACCCCCCATCCCACCCCTCTAGGTGGTCACAAAGCACTGAGCTGATCTCCCTGTGCTATGCGGCTGCTTCCCACTAGCCATCCATTTTACATTTGGTGGTGTATGTATGTCCATGCCACTCAAGTGAGGTGATTTTAATGAAGTTTTGCTATTAGGATCACACACCACTGTTCAGACACTTTATGAAATTCCCCATGAGATCTCTCTGTGCACCCGTATTTTCTCTGCTACAGCCAGCCACCTCCTCTCTTCTCTCTCTGCCTTCTCCAAAAATTCTATTGTCCAGAATGGTTCATCTCCGTCTCTCAGCTTTTGCACCCACTCAACAAAATGAGTCTCCTTTGAGATTTACCATGCTGCAAGTTGTTCGGATGTGGAAGGGAGTTGTCAAGAAAAAGTAAAAAGGAGTGCGTGAACGTTGGTAGGATGGGATATGGTGTGTGTGTATGGTATGTGCACACGTGTGTACTCTTCTTGTGTTTGTGCTTCTTGGCAGGATTCATCTCACAGGCTCCAAAGTCAGGAGTTACGGAACAGATTTGTCTACTGGGAAATCACGTGAAAACCCCAAACCAGGGGCTCCCCCCATCTCTTCCTGTCTCTTAGTAACCTATTGTTTCTCTCATCTCTGCTGTTCTCAATTTTCTGTATCTTTCTCCTCCTCTCTGCCTTCTTCAGAGGACCATCAATCCACACGACCTAACAGACTGACCCCAGTTCAAATTCTCCACGGAGAATCTGACAGGCTCTGCTCAACTGCCAATATCTAGCTTCCCTTGGGCCAGGTCCCACCTCTTGTCCAATCAGCTGTAGCCTTGGTGCTGGGGGCGCGGCCTTGGGGGTGGGTGGCCAATGAAATATCCCCAACAGCTCCACCCCTTTTAGGTGCCTGCTTCCTGAGCCTCAGGACAGTATCTGGGAGGGAAGGCAATAAGAGTCAGTCGAGACTGAGTACTTCTTTAAATCAGGCACGGGACACACATTACCTCTTTTATAATGAAATTTTATCAGAGTATGACAAGTACACGAATATAAAGTGTACAGTTCAATACGTGTATTATTTCTTGCAATTCTTATAGCAACTCCATGATTACGGGTGTGATGGTTATTATCTTTAATGTACAGGTATGAAAACAGGCTCAGCAAAGTCCATTCACTCGCCTAGAGAGTGGATCTGGGATTTGAACCTAGGCAGTACAACTCTAAAATCGGAGTGCATGACCACTACTGTACACTGCTCATGTCACCAAGTCACCTTCGAGGATAAGCATGACCTGTGGTCCCCGGCAGTGACAGGGAGACAAACAGGTGACATTCATTTACAAAGTGTGTCAGGTGCTGGGTGGAAGAACTGCAGCCCAGCTTTCTCCTCCTGGCCATCCTTCCCCCTCTCCCCTTCGTGGCCACTTGGTACCTTCCTCTACTTTTCCGGGCAGCAGAGCCGCAGCTGGAGACAGACTCTGGGAACCACCAAGAGGCTTTATGATGTGCAGATGGCGTTTCCGCCGACCCTTCTCTTTTCATGTCGGTGGCCTCTGGGAGCTGGGCCAGCCCAGATGTCCCTGATCTTGAGAGAGGCTCCCGTGGCAAGACTGGCATAAGATGCCAGAGATGGGGGCCTCAGGCCAGCTCTGGCTGGGATCCTCTGGTGAGGGGCCTTGGCTGGATGCTTGTGAGGCATACGATTCTGCGTCATTTGTGCCCAGCCCTGTGGATTAGGATGGTGCATCTGCAGAGCCAGGAATATCACTTCTGAGGCTACAGACAAACAGAGACACTGCACAGCTAGCTTTTCAAAGGGACTCTAGATTGATCTCTTTTTTCCATGCCTGTTGTTTTATCTGACTCTCAAGTTATCTATGGGCACAGACTGCCTTTCCCATCAGAGGAGGTGCCCTCCTGTGACAGGAACAATCTCATCCCCATCAGTGATAGACTGGGCCAAGATTAGGAGCCATGTGTCTCCTCCATCAGACTTGGAGTTCTACAGTCCAGGGATAAATATGTCTCTGCCATCGGGGAAAACGAGAGTCTGCTATCAGCTCTCAGACTAGGAGTTCCCCAAGTCAGGAAAATGTGACTCTCTCATCAGATTGGGAGTTTTCAAGGTTGAGAACTATGTATTTGTCTCTTCCATTAGGCTGAAAACTCCCCAGGGATGAAGTGAGTGTCTTCCGCACCGGACCAGGAGCTCCCTGAGAGTGGGGTGATGGCATCTCTTCATCTCTCTCTTCCAAGAGTGTTCAGACAAGGATCTGTCTGCAAAGGATGTCTAGTGTAGGAGAAATGTCTGCGGACAATCCTAGGGGGCAGGCAGCTTTCATCCTGGACTCTGCAGGCCTGGTCTTAGCCAACCACCTGGGAAGGGTGGGACAGCGTCAGCCAAAGTGGGTGCTGGAGATACATGGAGAAGAAAACCAACTGTGAGATTGATGGGCATCTGGCCAGTGTCTGTCTTGCGACCTGCTGGAGAACCTAGCTTTTGGCTCAGGGCTTGCTCCTTAACAGGAGCTCAGTGATAATGGCTGAATGATGAATGAATGAAGACCTGGATTCTGCCCTTGAGATGCTCACCCTCTGCTAGGGAGGGAATGAAGCTCACTTTTCTTGCATACCTGTATGCGTTGTACACAATTTCAGGCTCTTTAATGTATGTTACCTTATTGCATCCTCAAAACCACCCTAGAGGAAAAGTTTTATTTTCTCCACTTTACAGAGGAAGAACTTGGGGCTCAGAGACCTGTCCAAGGTCTCACAGCTGGTAAATAAGGGAGTTGAGATTTGAACTAAGGTTCTTTGATTTCCAGACATAGGACCTCTTCGTGGAAAAATTACTGCCATTTAATTTCAGAGCTACCTAAGACAGGTGTGTATGAAGTGGCATGTGAAATGAGCGAGAGAAAGGCTTCAAAGAATGGGTGATATTGGATATGGGTTTTGAAGGATGAGTAGGAGTTCACCAGACAAAGAAGATGGGGAGGCATGGTTAGAAAAGGAGAGATGTTTTGTCTACTTGGAAGACTCCCATATGGGGTTTTGGGGCAGCTGCCCCCTCCCTCATGTGCTCTTCTGTGGCCCTGCCTTTCCGGGAGCTGGACTTCCTCCCTCTCTTCGAGAGGACACGCAGCTTAATCTTATGCTGGCACATCACTGCCGAGATGCCAGGAAGTCTCTGCTGTGAGCCTCCACCCTGGCGCCAGGGCCAGCCAGGCTTCTAGGAAGAAGGAAGGGGGCCAGCTGTGATGAGAAATTTCCTCTTGGGCCCTCTGAAAAGGGCAGGGCAGTGGAGGAGGAGCTGGGACCCAAGTCCTGCATCTGGTCAGAGGGAGGAAGTAAAGAAAGATGGGGATGGGCGAGTTGTCCCCCAGACCCGTGGCCAGGGGCCCTCTCTTTGTGGTTTAGAAAACAGAGGGCAGTTTATTGCATCCCCCTGTGAGTGTGGACATCCCTTAGATATCTTTTCTGGAGACCGGCAGGTGCTACATTCTCCTGGGTGGGAGTGCAGAGTAGGTCTTCAATAGATTCTTGGTTGTTGATCAATGGTCAGACTTTGCGAATTCATCATTTTTCTAAAACTGGGTAGAATGAAGTGTAGCTCTTAGTTGAGTTCATCAGGGTCCAGTTAGAATCACAGCTTCAAGGAGGTCAGAAGGAAGGAGCAGAGCCCTTCTAGATCTGCGACTTTTAAGTTATATGTGTGTTTTTATCAGCAGAACCTGGAAACAAGTCTGGAGATTTTACCTGAAGCCTAATGTGTTTAACAGTTAAAAGCAGAGAAGCAGGGACCCAGAGGACTGCCCGCTCAGCTTTCTCTTGACCCCACCTTGGCCCCCTGAGGAACGTTCATGGAACCCAATTCTACCCAGCACCTGAATGTCTCTGGTGAACTCCAACTCTCAGATTTTACTAGGATAACCAAGGCACTGAGAGAGGAATGATTTGTCTGAAGTTGCATCAGTAGTGGGTATGCGGGGTGATATCTCCCAAATTCCTGGACTGAAAGTCAGTGTGGATGGGGGTGTCTATTCAGTTGTACTACTGGCTGTGGTGCCAGCTCCTCCAGGCTCCCCATCCAGGCCACTGGAGCACCCATGACCAAGGCTTTGGTCTCTGGGCACTGCTACCAGAGATAGCAGGATAAGAGAAACTCTGCCTATGAGGGTAGGCCCTGTCCCTTTTGCAGGAGGGCCAGCTGAGGTTCCAAGAGGGCCAGCCTCTGGATTACGTGGATGTCAGCCAGGGTGTTAATGCAGCACTGGGTCAGAGTTGCCTTTGGTCCTGTTCCTCCAGATCTTCGCTTGTCCCAGGCTCAGTCGGCCAATGGAGACCCTCCCGAGGGCCCTGGCAGACAGCCATCTGCCCAGGCTTCACCCAGCCAGGAGCTGTGTGAAGCAGGTTCCGATGTGGAAGCTGCCAGGGCGTTACTAACGGGCTGTCGGTTGCAATTAGGGCAGCGGCCTTTCATCTCCCTGCCACTCCCCTCCTGCTAAGGACAGCTTCACATCAGCTTCCTGTCCTGTCCTGACTCTGTCTGGCCGGTGGCAGGCGCCCCTCCTGAGGTGGGACACCAGAGGGGGGCCCGGGTGAGCAGGCCTAACTGGAAACCATTGCCAGGGCCTGGCTCTGGATCCAACTGTGGAGTCTCCCTGCGGGCGCAGGGCCCACCTCCAGCAGCCTTCCATCCATCCCTCAGTCCCGCCCGGCATGGCCAGGCCCCTCTCTGAGCCTCGGCCTGGAAGGCTCCATCCACTGCAGTCAGGCCTGCCTGAGATTACCTAGGTGTTCTGGTGACTTCTGAGGGCCTCGCATGAAAGATAACGCCCAAATCAACAAATCTGCCATTGTGGCTTTGAAGAGACTGTTTCAATCACTTTATTTTGTCTTTATGTCAGGTTTGCCAGATGGCTTGGGTCTTTCTGAGGTCCTGTACCGAGGGGGCGCAGAGAGAACTGGTGCAGCTTCAAAGCTCCTTTTTAATCTTTAGCAACATCACAGCGGCTGGGAAACTGCCTCGGCTCCCTCAAGTCTCTCCCACAAAAGAGGCGCGGCCGAGGCTCTAATGAAAGCCAGATAAAGGGATGGCTGGAATCAGAAACAGAGGGAAAAGAGCAGTCGTTAGTCTTTCTTGTAGCTGTTTCAAAGGAAATTCTAAGACAAATTATGGCTTTGGGTGTTTTTCTAAAAGGACTGAAGCAAGGAGAGGAGCTGGGGGAGGATGCTTTGACCCCTCAGCACCCTTCCCCTTGCATAAAAGGCAGAGGAGACTGCAAAAAGGCCGAAATACAACAATAAACTTTCTGCGTGCGCGTGGGGATGAAAGCCTGGCTGGCATAATTATGGGCGAGGGTGCGCTGGGCGGGTGCCTTTACCTTGCCGCCAGCGCTGTTAATGATGAGGCTCCTTCCTCTTTCTTCTCTGGAAGGGATGCCTTTGGTTGTTGGGAATGGGGGCGGGGAGCTGTGCCCCGTGGCTGACATTTGGCACAGGCTGTGCTGTGTGATGCGCCGTTCCATCACATAAGGGTCCGAGCGCCCTCGCTGGCTGCCAACGGCCGTCATCCGTGAGAGGAAGACCAAGGTGCCCACGGCTCAGCCTCCCTTCCTGCTCGCCTTTCTTTAGGGCTTCAAGGTCTGTCTCTCAGGACCTGGGGAGGGGTTTTCTGACCTGCAATTCTGCCCGCACACGCTCTCTCAGCCAGGGATCAGCCCTGTTCTAGGGCAGGGGTCCCCAACCCCTGGGCTGCGGACCAGTAGCGGTCCTCGGCCTGTTAGGAACCTGGGAACCGGGCCGCACAGCAGGAGGCAAGCAGCTGGGGAGCAAGCGAAGCTTCATCTGCGCTCCCCATCGCTCGCATTACTGCCTGAAACCCTGCCCCCGACCACCACGTGGAAAACTTGTCTTCCAGGAAACCTGTCCCTGGTGCCAAAAAGGTTGGGGACTGCTGTTCTAGGGGACTCAGAGGGGTGGGGGAGCCTACAGACATCCTTCCACGGCACGTACTGTCTTAAATGCCCACCATCAGCCAAAAGGCCAGGCCTGTCCTGTGCCGCCGCCGTGTTCTCCAGCGCAGGGGGGTGCACTGGGCTACCCTCAGCTCCTGCCTCCCCTCCCATTTCCCCATGGGTCATCTTTGTCCCTGTGGATGGTTGGTCAGCTCCTTGGCAAGGCCTTGAGGGAATGGGACAGCTAAGATTTAATAAGAGGGGAAGGAAAGAGGCAGAAAACTGGACTGTGTAAGGGGGCTTCCAGGGGAGGGGCCGGGTGGACACTTGGGGGATGCCCTCCCTGTGAGGGCATCACTGGCTTTGAAGGTTGGTGAAAGCCGACAGACTCACAGGCCCCCAGAGTGCCAGCCCTAAGAGGGCCCTCACTGTACAGGTGGCAGACTGAGGTCCTGGGAGGGGAAAGGCTTAATCAAGGTCACACGGCAGGTTAGGGACAAGCAAGCCCTCAAGTCCATGTTCCACAGGAGGACTCAGATATTCTGCGAAAATGAGGGACTTGTGTGACGTGGGGTCAGAAGGGAGTTCAGATCCTGCTGCGAGAGTTGGACAGGGTCTGGCACAGTCCCTCCACACTGTCCCTCCGCCTTCTCCCTTTGCCACTTTGCAGGGCTCGGTGGCCATGGGCTTTGGCCTCTGGAGCCTTGGCCGAGAGGTGTTCCTGGGGCTCCCTGAGCATCAGGTCCATTGCCCAGGGTGCAGTCAAGTGAGGGACATCCCCCCGTGGGCGTGTCTTTACTCACTTCTCCTCTGGAGGCTCTTGCTGTGCATCTGAGACTTGAGGAGAATTGAAACTAAAGAAAAGTAGCTGCCCAATGTTTACCTGCTAGTGTTAAAAGGTCTTCCTTTTTCCCCCATCTTGTTCTCAGCCCCAGCGAGGGGAGAGGTAGATGTGTTGACAGGTGGACGAGGGAGGCGGTAGTCCCATCTCTCTCTTACTTTCTGCCTTTGCTGCTTCCCAGTGTGTCTCCCACTTTGTCTGTCTGTCTGTCCACCTGTCTCTTCCCCATCCCTCTCCCATGATGTCTGTGGGGCTCTGGTTTTTGTTCTTGCCACTGGGGCCTCTGTAGCCTCCTGTGTCCCCATAGCCTCTCAGTACTTCTGGTGCCTCATCTCCTTGCTGCGCCTGTTGCTGAGCGAGGAGCTCGGGGTGCTGAGAGGTGGAGAACCTCTGGATACTGAGGGGTGCGGGCTCGCTGGAGGTGGGGAGGGGCGGGTGCTGTGGCAAGGGCTGGGATGTCACATCGCTCTTCCTCCCTTGGGGCAGAGCCAGGCAGAAGTGACCTGCCAGGCCCCTGGGCTATTTTAATGAAGGAGAATTTGGGCACATTACAGGTTGCTCTCCTGTGTGTATGGTGCACACCTGACACCACCAAGCTCCCCTTGTGGACAGTAATGCACACTGGGCGGGGGTCACAGGCTCTGGGACCACATTCCTGAAGTTTGAATCCTGGCTCCTCAACTTCTTAACTGGGGGGCCTTGGGAAAATGACTTACCCTTTTTGTGCCTCACTTATCTGTAAAATGGGACTAATAATTGTACTTAGCTCATAGGGTTGTTATGAAGAATAAATGACTTACGACATGTAAAGTGCTTAGAATAGTGCCCGCACACTGGTACTCAACAAATCTGAACTACTGTTGTTGTTGTCCCCATCTAGGTCGCTTCAGCCATCACTGTCAGCAACAACCAAGTTGACAATCCACACTGTGAACCAATTCTCCTGCTTGGATGTTGTTGGGTTACTGGGGTAAGTCAACTGTCTTTTTTCTCTCTCTCCTTGTCTTCTGACAACAGGCCCTCTTTCCTGGGGGCCTATTCCATGTAGTTCTAAAGGGGGTGTGGCACCTGCTGGGCCCATGTGACGCAGGCCTGGCCAATCAGAGAACCTTACTCCCCAGGCCACAGTGATTGACTGGCTTAAGGGGGTCACAGGACCCAAACCAGGCCAGAGTCCTCCCCAGAATTTTGCTGCCAGAATTGTCAGGAAAGATGGTTTTCCATCTTCTGAGACCCAAGTTCAAAGGATGCTGTAAGCTGGAATCCCTGGAAATCACCTTCTCCAGCTGCATAAAGGAAGCTCCAGTAGGAGGAAATGAGGCCATCAGGTCAAGGAAAGTAGAAACAACACATGAAGTGGGGGAGAGAGAATGAAACCCTGAATCCAGCTGTGTAGGTATCCCCATTTTGCGTGTGTGTATGGCTGAGCCAATTGCTGTTTGCACTTAAAGTGTTTGACTTGGGTTTCTTGCAGTTGAAAGAGTCCTGATCAAAGGCAAGGCTGGCTTGATTGCCTAGGAGGCCGGATCTCATGCTCACGCTACTACTATCACTCACAGGAACTCATAGCTTCCTCAACAGAGAAGCTACACCAGGAGACGAATGCTGGGGAGGACCAGATGATGAAGAAGGGGTGGGAGTCAGAAGCAAGAGTGGCTGGGCTGGAGAATTGGAGTTGGCATGGATTCAGCAGAATATGAACCCTCCTGATGGGCTTGATTTCAGGGTCTCAGAGAAACGAAGAGGGGAACAGGTGAGCATTCCAGGGGAAAAGGGCAATGCATGAGCTAAAGGCTCAGAGGAGAGAAAACATAGGTTGGAAGAACAGCAGCTAGTTTGGTTTGGATGAAATGTCAGGTAAGTGGGGAGAGGAGACCTGGAGGCAATGAGGCTGGAGAGTTTTGTTGGGGTCAGAGCAGGGAAGGTCTTGAGTTTCAGGTCTAGGGCCTTGGATTTTTATGGGTTAGACAATAGAGAGCAATTGAAGTGTGTGTTTGTTTTTTTTCTTTTGGAGTGAAGTGGAAAGATTCAGAGCTGTGTAGAGGACAGTTAAGATGGGGAGGATGAAGTCAGGGAGTTGTCCAGAAGACCAGGTGAGAAATAATGGCCACCTAGAGTTGGACGGTGGCCTAGAATGGATATGGATATTATGGGGATTTGTTGTTTTTATGTTCAGCAATCATTCTTGCTTCTTCTGGTAAGAATATTCCCATTTTCCTTGGGGAAACCACTCCTCCTCCAAACTCAGTCTGTAGAGTCTGGGTGGGACTGACCTCACACCCAGACCTAGGGCATAGATTGTGACCCTGGCCTAAGCTAACTCATATATCCATCCCGTGATCACAGGAAATGGTTCAAGTATGCCCATTGTCCCAATTTGGGGCAATGAAGGTCAGGCCCACTATTTTTGTGAGTTAGGGAAAGGGAATTCTATCTTCCAGTAGACCGAGAGGAAGTGAGTCTGGAGCTTTGGGGGCCCCCATGAGGCAGAATGGCTCAAATGGATGACCTTAAGGCAGGTTCCTCTCCATGCCTCAGTTTGCTCATCTAAAAAGTGGACACAATGATGTCTATCTTGTAAGGTTGAACTTTTCTATAAAGTGCTTGGCACATAGTTGGTGCTCAATAAAGGCTTGCTTTGTTACTGTCATTATTTTTTAAGTTATTTATTATTATTTCTCAAGGTATGGAAGCATGGAGGAGCATGAGAGGGTGTGTATTAATCAGTCTTCTTTCAGTTGCAAATAAAAGAAAACCAAATCAGACTGGCTTAAAAAACAAAAGGAAGTTGTTGGCTCACATGAAAGTAAAGTCTAAGGGCGCTAATGAATTTCAGGCACGGCTTGATCCAGAGGCTCAAATAATATCACCAGGATACTGTCTATCTCTCCATCTTTTGGCTCTGTTTTCCATGGTATAGGTTCCATTCCAGGCGTGTGCTGGAGCCAACTGTAAAACATTCAGGAATTTTGGGCAGTGTTGTTAAATCATTGGTAGCATGAAATTGACCATGGTGAGAGTATTTATATCATGGAAACTGGCAAATGCTGCAAACCAGGGCTTTCTTTCCTTCTTCCTCTTCTTTTTTCTTTGTGGGAGGAGAGCTAGTTCACAAGCACACAATGGCTCCATTCTCCAGAAGTCACTTCCTTTGTAGTGGCAAGAAGTCTGCCCACAGCAACTGGTTGACATCCCAGCACCTATGCAACCCCAGTGGGAAGCAAGTACCTCTTTTCCAGGAGTCCCAGAAAATGTCCCAGGGTTGGGTCTCATTGGCCTAGCTTGGATCACATGCCCTTTTGTGAAATAGCAACTGAGGCCAGGGTGCCGGGGCACAGAGTGTACTGATTGGTACCTGGCCTTTCTGGAGCTGGGAGGTGGGGTCAGTTCTCCCTCCCCCTGAACCACGTGGACTGAGAATGGGTGGGGATGGTTCCCTACCGTAACAAACAACCATAGCACCTGGTAACCTGCAACAGGAAATGTTTATTGCTCGCATGTCTGTGGTTTGGCTGGAGGCTCTGCTTCAGGCTGGGCTTATGAGGCAGTTAGGTGGGACGCCTCTGTTCCCATTCTCTCGTCTTATCCTCCTGGAACCAGCTGAGCAGCCCAGAATGTCCTCCTTGGGGTGACAGCAAAGTCAAAAGATGAGAAACAGTGATGCCCTCATAAGGACTAGGCTCGGACTGGACATACCATCAGTTCTGCCTCATTTCATTGCCCAGAGCAAGTCATAGCACTCTGCCTGGATTCCAGGGGTGGGAATATACACTTTGCTTCTTTAATGAGATAAACTATGAAGTCCGAGGGAGAAGGGTTTAGATGTGGAGATGGGAGAAGAATTGGGACCATGGAAACAAATCAGCACCTTCCCTAAAGGAAACCAGGGCGGGGCTTCCCTGGTGGCGCAGTGGTTGAGAGTCCACCTGCCGATGCAGGGGACACGGGTTCGTGCCCCGGTCCGGGAGGATCCCGCATGCCGCGGAGCGGCTGGGCCCGTGAGCCATGGCCGCTGAGCCTGCGCGTCCGGAGCCTGTGCTCCGCAACGGGAGAGGTCACAACAGTGAGAGGCCCGCGTACCGCAAAAAAAAAAAAAAAAAAAAGAAAAACCAGGGCACTGTCTGTAGCAGAAAGAGAATGGTTACTGAGTGAGTATAAACAACAGATGTCCACTGAGGGTGTTGGGTGGGAGGGGGACGGATGTGGCTGTGCTGGGTGTGTGGGTGGCGGGGAAGGAGAGCCTGCAGGAGAAGAGGCTAGAGTATAATGTGAGGACTGGAAAAAGGCCTCCTGCCTCTGTGACACCACCGTGTGACCCAGATGACCATTCTTGGTCTCCAGACTCAGGGGAGCTGTCTTCAGTTTTGTTTCCCTAGGAGCAGATCCTGAGCAAGGGTTTGGGTGCAAGTTAATTTATCTGGGAGGTAATGCCAAGAAACACTGATAGGGGAGCCATGCTGGGCTAATAAACTGGCTCTCTGGAAAAAAAAAAACAAAACCACCCTGATTTCTAGTGTCTGCCAATTTTCATGGTGTAAATGTTTCCACCATGGTTGATTTCAATCTACTGGCATGATGTACCTGAATGAGGAGCTGGGAAGAGATGGGGAGAATGGGCTCTCATGGGCTGGTCTGAGCTGGCTTCAGCACACCTCTGTAAGTGAGGCTGGGAAGGAAGGTGGCCGCAAGCCAGCTTCCAAGGTGAGCCCCTAGAGCTCAGTACCACTGGGAGGGCTGGAAATGGCGTGAAGCACAGGCCTCTGTGTTACCTCATGGGGAGAGGGGCTGGGGTAACCACCCACCAACTCCCCATCCATTGTTTGGGGGGGGCTATTCCCTAGGGGATGGTAATTCGCTGGCACTTCTGGCCGGGATTCTGGTTGCACAGGGGCTGGAAGCTGCCAGTTGGGCCACAGCGGATATAGAAATGGTAAGGTCTGCCATGGGGGCCACTGGAGAATTGCAAGCAAAGAATGCAGCATCCTGTTTTTCTTAAGCTACTCTTAATTTTACAATGACTAGGTGAGCTACACTTCCATGGTCATAGAATAGAGATATTCCTCTTTGCAAAGCTAATTGACTGCTGAAGGATCTAATCTGGCCTCATTAGCAAGATAACTGCTTTGTGCCTCTGTTTCCTCATCTGTAGCATGGAAATATTAACTACATCATAGGATTTCTACGAGGGCCAAATGAGATAATACAACCTCTTTAGCATATGTACTCTTCAATCTATGGTCCTTAGACAGGTGCCAGTTACTGCTGCATGGGGAGATAGGTATAGCATTAAGAATAAGCATTGAGAAACTTTGCTAGCAATTTGCCAGAGTAATTGTATATCTGTTAAATCTAACAGTTAAAAAAAAACCTTGAAGTTTGCATTTTTATTTAAAAAATTTCACTTTTCTAAAAAAAAAGAATGAAGTGTCCAACATGCCAGCCTCCAGGGTCCCCTCACCAGCTTCCAGACCCCGTTCTCCCCCAGCATGCTACTCCTTCGTTGAAGGAAACATTACCTGCTTCCCTCGAGCGAGAAATGGAGTAAACATCTTTAACACGTTCAATGAAACCATTTTGTTATTCTCTGGATGTGGAGGTGTTTCTCTGGAATATTTTTAGATGTGTCCCTTCTCTGGGCTTCTGTCTGGCCCTTGATGGGGTGGATATGGGGTCAATTATATTTATATCTTGCTTTTTCTTATGCCCTCTTTTATTTCCTTCTTGCGGTTGGGGAGTCTGGAGAAAATGCTCTCCGTAGGTTTTTTCTTTAAATAGCAAAAATCCATTCATGTATTGGGAACTCACTCATTTTGGTGATTTGCTGCCTGCAGCAGACATGGTGGATGCCCTGCTACTCACAGCTCCCACTTCTGGCTTCTCACCATAAAGAACTGTGCAACTATCTGAGGTCATTCTCTGAATGCCAGAGGGTGACTGGCCCCACATGGGATGGGCCCAAAGTGTCCCAGGAGCAGCCTTAGTGGAGGACTGTTGGCAAATGGTGGATGAATCTCTCAGCTTCATTACGCCTTGGGTGGGACACCCCTCAGGCAGGTCCCAGGGGTCTGGTCGGGATGGAACCCATTTCTCCCACAGCAGTCACCTGCTCAGGAACACCTCTCGTACTGGCTGGCTTCTCCTCTTGCCTCGCTTCCCCACGTCCCTACCGGGGTTTCCTGGGATGACTTCCCTGATAAGCTGCGTATAGTCATATTCTTATCTCAAGCTCTGCTTTGGGGGAGCCCATCCTGGGACACAGTGTGTCATGCCTCTTGGCTTCTGAATGAGACTAATCTGACGGGGTGGGAGTTGCGTCTGATGGTGCCTTTTTTTTTTTTTTTTTTTT